>CAEGAF010077641.1:0-59374 GCA_903067075.1 Micropoecilia bifurca
AATATTGCTCTGACGTTTTCGGACCTGTCTGCTACCGCTGCAACTTGCATAAAAATCTGTTGTTCTCTTAGGAGCGTGTGGTGGTGGAGAATTCTGATTGGCTGGTGGTGGTCCCATACTGGGCAACATGGCCCTACCAGACGCTGCTGTTACCACGACGACACATCCTCAGGATCAATGAACTGACAGCAGAGGAGCGTGACAGTAAGTGTGTGTGTGTGTTTGTGTGTGAAAGTACTGACACAGCGAGTGACTGAGAGAGCAGGGAGGTGATTAAGATCTGTCTAAGGTGACTGAGTGACTCGGTGAAGAACCTGCAGGTTTTACTGATGGTCATTCATGTCACATTCAAGCTTCTCAGAAACCAAAATGTAATTTGTAACTTTTTTTTTTTTTACATGACTACTTACCCTCATGAAGAGT
This sequence comes from Micropoecilia bifurca, assembly GCA_903067075.1. Taxonomy (NCBI): domain Eukaryota; kingdom Metazoa; phylum Chordata; class Actinopteri; order Cyprinodontiformes; family Poeciliidae; genus Micropoecilia; species Micropoecilia bifurca. Next base: position 424 of record CAEGAF010077641.1, read on the forward strand.
TGGTTTTAATGGAAAAGCTTTACTTCTATCAAAACAAATTGAAAGGATAATTTTGACATTATTGTAATTTAAAACAGATAGCAGTTATTTTATAACTATTTGATCCTCATATCTGCCTGATAATATCACTAAGTGTCCAGGCGTTGATTTTAAGACTGGGTAACCTTTATGTATTTTATTTGCTGAAAGTTTCACTTCTTCAGAGCATGAATAAACTGCAACATGCTTTGAAATAGCATAATAAAAAATACGATTCTCTTCTTAAAGACATCCTTGTCCATCTTTTGACTTTTCTTTTAAAGACCTGCTGATACTGAAAATCACTGGCTTTCAGTTTTTTCTAGTCAGTAACAGGATCCACATAAAAGGATGCCGACGTCGACACGACTTGGTAGTGCTTAGGCGTCGTGCGTTTACTGATCGGGAAAACATCAGATGTTTCAGTTCCTACAAACTACTCTGCATTTGGGGAGGATTAAATGGAAAAGTGTCAGATTCCAGTCAACGGATGAAATCTGTGCATCTCTATTTAATCTAGTTTCTAACATTGTTCAATATATTTGTCATCAGTCTCTTGTGAATTGTTCAAAGAAAATAGAGGCACTGAAATATACACTGTGCGAACATGTAGAATTGATTAGCTTTATTAATATACACACTTAAAACAGTCTCAAAATATGAGAAATGCGTATTAAAAATTGATTATCTCCTATTGAACAAATTCACAGATCTAAAGAAAGAAGAGTCTGTATATTTTTTTTTAGATTAGTGTTAATTTAGTATTAATTAATCAAAGATAATTACACTTTCATTAAAGAGACAGAGGTTTATGCAATCAATGTTTTAATTTTTCTTCAATTAAAAATATTTTCTGGTGATTCAATTAAGTAAAAATAAACAGAAACAACCATACAGACACTGATTTTCCACAAATTAATTAAAGATAAAAGGGGAAGTTTTATGAATTTGGAATCAAACATTTAAAATATTGCCTCAGAATATTAAAATGTAACCTAATCAAATGATTCCCACTCTTAAAAGAGTTTCACGGCCCGGAATTAGAGTTCCACTATCTGGTATAAATTCAAGGAGCCAAATCTGGGAGAGACAGAAAGGATTTCAAATTCACTCATTCCATGTATATGTTGTTGTCTTGACTGTCTCTTTCCTTCAATCCTTTCTTTCTTCCTTGTGTCCATGCTACTTGACTTCCTTATTTTTTCTCTCCTTCTGACCTTTTATGCTGGTCTTTTTGTAGTTGTTTTTTTTTTCTACTTTGTGTCCTCCCTGCCTTTTATCCATCTGTAAATAAATGTGTGGAATTTTTACAAAAACAATGTGTAAAAATCTATCTACTATCTGGAACCGTTTTTCTGCTCAAGGGTTTCAACATGTGATTCATCAATCATTATCTTGAGGACCATTTCCAAGCTTTATGAATTTCCAAATCACTTAGATAATATTAAGTTCTGAAGGGATGTAACGCAAATTGACAAGCATTTTCTCTTTATTTAATTGCACTTTGATAGCATTAAAAAAAATATATATATATCTTGGTCCGCATGAATTAAGAGGCTGTGAAGATAATGATATTTAAAAGTGACCTAGAGAAAAGCAGTTTTTTAAAGTCCTTCTTTGTGTAAACTACAGATTTACCGTATTAGGATTATTATCTTCATCACAAAGAAATAGAAACTTTAAAAGCTGTCAAATAAGTATGAGTTTTTATAGCACACATTAATAACATGAGTTGGTGACATTTTGTCAAATTTTACAGCACTTGGTGGTATTTTTGTCCATTTTTAGAATTTTACTTCCATAGTTACACATATATGATAACAAAAGTTTATTCCACATTAATCAAATTCCTTATTGCTTTTTTACTTTTTCTGTACTTGTATTGTTGTTTATCAGGTCTGGCAGCTATCATGAAGCAACTGCTGACCAAGTACGATAACCTCTTTGAAGTTTCGTTCCCGTACTCGATGGGCTGGCACGGTAAGACTATTAGACAAATGCTTTTGGGTGGTTTTAAACATAATGTCTTGTGTTACAAATTAAATGGGTTATTTTTTGCATTTTGGATGGATTAGTGGATCTGAATACAGATTTGTAGCAACAAACAGGCTGGCTTTAAGGACTCTCTCTTACTTTTAATTGAAACTTAAATGGTGAATTCACCTAAGAATCCTTAGAGAGGAGGTTCATCTGTGACCGTAATCAATAGTGTGATGAGGAGGAGTTTTTGCAGTTACAGCTGTAATGTACTTCCTATGCCACGTCAAATTAACCAGCAGTAAGAGGATCAAAGGAAAAGGTGCTTTAGGATTGTAGCAGTCACACCATGCAGGTTTTCAGCTTAAAATCCTCTTCAGCTCCACTTCTTTACACTCTTCATACAAAATCACCAGAAATTATTTCTTTACAGCCTCTTTAGTCCTGTTTTTCCATCACCTTGCTTTTTTATTATTATTTTCCACCTTTTCTGTTTTTCTTATTTTATGTCCATTAGCTCCACTGTTCTCTCTTCTCCTTCTCTCTTCACTCGTCTAAAGATTTGCACAAACAAAGTCAGATCAATATAATTTTACACGGTATTTCCCTCTACATCTCCATGTTTCATCAGTCTTCACTCAAGACTGATTTTGCTAAAGCAGCCATCATGCAACACAAGCATCACATATGAATATGTATCTACCCGTCAAATGTCATGGAAAGATACGAGTTGGGGTGCAGCGTACATCTTTCAGAGGTTTGATAACCATTGTTGCATTTCAATCACTGCCGCCCTAATAAATTATATGAGAACCCTCTCATCTTTGATGTCACCCTCATGCTCGCCGTATTACCACTTCAATGCACACCCAGACACACTGGAATATTTAATGCATTAAGAAAGCTCTCTCTTATGTAAAGCAGGAGGTCTCGCACGTAAAGGGCACTCACTTGTGGTGTAATTCCAGACTTTTAAAGCAGATCAAGCAACAGTGCAGAGACTGAAACTGCTACATGTTCTTTTGCATATTTGAATAATAAAGTGTCCGAAAATTGGAGAGCTGCTTTGACCTTTTTCTGTTTTATGTTAGGAAGCACATTACCTTTAAAATGACCTATCTACTTGAATAAGTGCTGAAGTTTGTTAGCCAAGATTCATTGTTTGTTTGCTGTTTGATTTCATCGAACAAAGTTACGAGGTGCACCGGTCTGACCGTCTGACCATCTGATTAGGTCTGATTTTCTTTATAAGATTCTTAATGAATAGAATAGAATAGGACAGAACATTATCACACAGGAAGACACAGGTTCGACTATATTCTGTTGTGGAACTGTTGAATGTAATATTGTAGTTTTCAGAAAAACCTACATTTGTTTTTATTTACTATGAGGCATAAATAAAGATGACCTAAGATTAGCTCTCTACATGCATCACTTATTGATGCACAGATATTTTACCCCTCCATTTCTGAATTATTTCCTTTTAACTTTCAGTAACAGGCTGGTCAGAAATCGCGCGTGGCCATTATGCAACTAAAATTGCATAAGATTGGAAAGAATCCTACTTGATTTAGTGAACAGACTAGCATTAACTCACAAATTTAAATCCCCTCATGGAGGTATTCTTTAACAAGCTGTGATCATGTCCTTCTATATCAGTTTAAGAAAATAAAGCCATACTTTCTTTTATATCTCAATACCTGGATGGATTTTATGCAGTTTTTAAAACCTTCTTTCGTATTTGTTCTCTTTTCTTTTTTTTTTTTTTTAAAGAAAGTTGCTCTCTGTGAACTAGCCGAAATGAAAGGTAGTTGGTAAAGAGAAAGATGATACAGTACTATGCCGTATGTGGTTTGGCTGAGAGGGCAAAGGGCACGAGAGGACACAAGCCTAGCTCCACTTTCTTCCCTTTTTTTCAATCGCATATCAAATATTTACAGAAAATTTTGGTTTAAACTTGCCTCAGGTGGTCTTTGGATACGTTTTGGCTTTAATCTCATATTCTGTTTCGCTGCTCAAGACTCAAAGGTACAATTCATGTCAGAGGGATTACAGTGATTTGCTGAAAGTTATGGGTTAGAGGACTGGAGAGGAATGCTTATCGTGGTTGGATCTTATCCCACCTCCACACATAACGGCTGCAGTCATTATGGCATTACTAGGTCGCAGGCTTGGTTTGCTTTTCCGTGTGCAGCTCATACCAAAACTATGTTTGAATCAGCTGCACCACACAGTTTTTTTTATGATTAGCAGAACATATTTGGTTCAGAAGGTACACCTGCTACATTTAGCTGTTTTTATTTTTTATTTTTTGGAAGGGCCATCAATCAACAAGGCTATTGATTCTCAGTATTGTCTGATATTTTTTCTCTCTCCATTCCTATTGTAGATCTTGCTGCCATTAAATGTATCCCCTTTATTTAGTTTTTTTCTGTTTTCTTTTTTTACCTCTCCAATAGAAAGTACTCCAGTGCCAACTTTGTGTGTTCTTTGTTTTATTTCTCAATGCAAATACGCCAGACTCCATTTCAGTTTTTCACTTATTTCTGTGCCAAACGCACCTCAGAGAAGTTTCAGATTGGTCTTGCCAAACAATAGCACATTCTCCTACATACGTTTGAGAGATTTTTGCTTGGTTGGAATTTTTTCTTTGGAACCAAATTACTTCTTTCTTTAGACATTACTCCTCAGTCCAAGGAGATATAAAATACCAGACATTGTTGTCAAATGTGGAGCACAAGTATTTCTCTGAAATTCCTGAATCTTCTTCAGGACTGGCGCCTTCACTTTGCCAGCTTCCCTGACACGCTTTAATCTTGTTATTCGTTAGTTTTAGAAAAAATGTCAATGACCCCAGCAATCACTGTGAAAAGCATAGGATAAAATGTATTAATTGTAATAAGAATGCTTCTCCATAAGCTGAACTTTATCTCAAGTTAATCAGCTTCTCTACAATTGATAGCAGGTGTTAATTCAAGAAGGCTAAATGCCACGACTGAATGAAAAGGTACTTCAACGAAGTATTAGTGCACTTATACAGCAAAGTTATTGTACCTCCTTATTTACATGATTTCCGCTTCTAATTTGTTTTCCACTTGGAAGGTAGACATACGTCATATTATGTGTGGAAATGGTCTAATTGCATAAAATCTGCCCTTTTAACAGAGGTCTGTACACTTTATGAAGTAATAGGGTATTTCATATCACACATTTATGTCTCAACACTTTCTTTGGAGGTGAGACAACACCTACGCATATGTGGCATGTCAGTTTGGTTCATTAGCACACTCTTTTTTCTTGTACTTAGAGGAATTAAAAGCTGTGAAAAAGCTGAAATTGGGACAAATTATCAGCTAAGAAAAGTTTAGACTGATTATAACTTTATGAAATTATAATAAAATGGACAATGTATTCTTATCTTATTGTTGCACCATAACCGATAGGGTAAGATGACAGTGCTTAGATATTTTAAAAAGAAACTGCAGCTTATTCACACACTTAACCTGCCATATTATTTCTCCTCTAAAAGTATATCACTGATGAGGGGATTGTTGAAATTCCTTCTGTGTGAGTTCTGACCAATCGCTTACTGGTTTCCGGGAACAGTTTCCTGAAATCTTTGGGGATTTTTAAGACCAGGGATTCTGAAAACCTCCATTATTTAGTAGTAGAGCCATAAAAATAATATCCTTTTGTGTTGTTTGAATCATCATCTTTCCTAAAAGGTCAACACCCAATTCATCTTAAACTTTTGGACAGATAAGCCTTACATAATCTATTGAACTTTTTAAACAATGCCGAGTTAAATGTCCCATCAATGACATTTGGCCTTTGAGGCAGTAAACTTTATTATTCAAAAGAGCAGGTTCTCCCTCAGAATGTTAATTTCAGAAACTGGACTTTTGTTCAGATGGCAAGCTATTTCCTGACATTGTTTGCATGCAGGGAGTTTGTTCCCGTCACTCTGGTTGCCGCTGTAATTGATGGCCGACTGTCTAGGGGAACACGCTCATACATTAATACGTGTGCATCTACAAATAAACCTGGAGACCATTTAAAACTGGGTAATTGTCTTCTAATAGGAGTGCCCATCTGTGTTCATTCTTTATCTGTCTGCTTCAGGCTCGTCTTTGTTCCTTCTTTCTTTATCAATTAGTTTCCTTTATATTGCTCCTCTGCCTCCTTTATCTGTGTTTGATTAGTCCCCATTGTCAGTAAATGGACTCAAGAGAAAACACTTTATTTAATCTCTCCGGGGATTTTCTTTTACTTCCATTGTGTTTTAAGAGAGCTATACTCCTGTTTCTACTCTGATTATTTTCATTAAGTTAGTGTAGGGTAAAATTAAAAGGATATTTAAATGCTATTGTTGCACATTAGTGAACATGTATCTTGTTTTATAACCCTCTGAAATGAGCATTTAGTGTAATTTTAGTGATGAAAGGTGATCTTAACACAATTGTTGAACAGCCACCCTGTGTTTAATCAGATGACATCTTTTCACAAAAGGATGTCGGGGTGAAAGGTCTGAAAAGACTGATGTCATTGACGTTTTCCTATCAGATCAGACACACCGATAAAGGCAGAAGCATGAGGCGATATATCTCATGCCACAAATCTTCTGTTTTTCTAAGAATGTTTTTGAAAATCAAACTGTTCCAGAGTTTTATATGCAAAGTTACTATATAAAACTACCACTTTGGCTTAACCTCCAATTTCTTCTTCTTTTTTGTCTTTTAAAAAGGAATATGTAAGCTGCTTTCTTAATGTGACCTGACCGAGCAACAGTTGAAGACAACAGTTGGCATTTATAACATGACATTTCTGTTATGCAGTCCAAACCTCACTCTAGGTGGTTCGGGATTTTAGAAGCCGTCTTCATGCAGAAAACAAACCTTTATGTATGCATGAAAAGATTTGAAGTGAAATAACAGATGCTTTTGGAAATTGAAGTGTTTTATGGCAACCTCAGTCCATCTTAATAAGCTGAACAGTCAGCATTTGGTATGAACAAAACTTTTTAATCAACATAAGGGCTGGTCTCCAGTTTTATCTTACCTTTCTTTCCCCTCTGTTATATTTATTCTTCAGGAGCCCCAACTGGCCCTCATTTAAAAGAAGACAACTCCCACTGGCAGCTCCATGCTCATTATTACCCCCCTCTGCTACGTTCAGCCACAGTGAAAAAGTTCATGGTGGGGTACGAGATGCTCGCCCAGGAGCAAAGGGATCTAACGCCAGAGCAGGTAGCACACTTTGCATTGTACAGCAATCTGCTCGTATTTTGTGTTCTGCAATGCAGAACACATAAGGATGACTTCAGTGCTTTGCAAAAGTGTCTGTACTTCTTCCACATTTTGCCGCACTACAGGAGAGCTCTCCTGTTTATAATCTAATGTCACTATAAAGACACTCATGTTATACCATGATAGAACTGTCACATAACAGTGAACAGCTTCATTAAGTGGGCAAAGAAACGCGATAGATTAGAAATTACATTGTGGAGAAATTTAAAGCAAGATTAGATTTTGGAATAATGTCCCAAACTTGTCCCAAATTAGAAGAAGTTTTTCCATTTTTGCTGTTAAAATGTCCAGGTTTAACAGTTCTAGAACATGGCATTAAAAAATAAGCAGTTTCTTTCTGCATTTATTATAATCTTAAAATCCACCTTTGCTTTTCTTTCCGTCTCAGGCTGCTGAGAAGCTAAGGAATCTTCCAGAGGAGCACTACAAAACAAGAGAGAACCGTGAAAAGGAAGCACAAAGGAAATGAAACAATCCCATCAATTCTTGGAAGAGCTGCGTTTGGAGGCCTACCAACTGAAACGTGCCTTTATGAAAACATACGGAGCAATTGATGGTGTATTCCGGTACAAATTACATCCCCGACAGTTTTAAATGTGAGTGTTGAATCCCATGTCATTGCTTGGGGATGCAGATTTTGAACAGAAATCTAGACGTAAACAATGACACCAAATGCATGTAAGAACTGAAAAAGACTTTAATCAGTTCAAATCTGAGTTTCCTCACCACAGAACAACTTTCACAATAAATCAGTTGATACATCTTGTTGCTAAAAGATGGTGTGGAGAGGTACGTTTTTAGGAAAGAGCAAAGTCAAGCTAAACAAAGCGTAACAAGATTCGGTTTTCTTTCTAACTTCATGCTGTTAGTGAAAGACAGCATCTGCAGACTCTGCCTAGTATGCATTTAAATTCCACTACAGGTTTCATAAATATTTTTGCTCTTCTGTGCATTTTACATACTGTTAAGGGAAGAATTTTAATTGGCTGTTTTTTAATGCTTTCTTCTTCTTGCTGCGATTATTGATTTAAAATAAAATGCAACTTGAAACCCACACTTTGTGCGTGTAATGTAAAATGAGAAAATCTTCTACTTTTCTCTCATCTCTTCTGTAAAATGTTTTATGGCGAAACCCGTGGCAACATGTGCCTGTTTAGCAACAGAATTAATTTCAATTCATGTAAAACCAAAACATTCATTTAACAAATAAGAATATATATGCAAGAGAAATTAGAAAAAGATGGCATTTCAATTGATTCAGGCCTTAACAAAATGGTTAACGTGTACTTTGCTGCTGCTGTTATTAATTTGCTTTTACCAGAGAGCAACTTCTAAGGGTCTGCAATTCTCACTGAGCATTTCCCTCCAGTCTTCACTGAACAAAAAAATTCTACGGAGATCCAGGTTGGAAGCACAACTGCTCTCTGTGGGATTTGCCAAAGACTTGGAAGGGGAAAAATAGGCAAGTACGGTCGGAAAGTTGCGCCAGCAAAGGCTTCATGCTTCACCCAAGTCAACGCACCTGGCGAACCTTCACTCCCTGGCAGATAAAACGGATGATCCCTCTCAGCGCAAGAAATTCCGACTTTTACTGCAAATCCACTGGAATCTGAGTTTCTTGTGCTGAAAAGGAGCTGCGAGAAAAAAAATTAGAAACGAAAGGGCAAAAAGGACTGAAACTCAAAATGTGAAAATCTTCTTATTCTAATATTGACCACAAATATCAACGGAGAGTCTCCCACATTCCAATACCCATCACAAAGGTTTTTTAAAGTTTTGGTGGCTGGGGAGACCATTGGTAACCCTGGTCTCATGTTAAACTAGTTGACATGGTTTATTAACCTTCTTGAAGCTCATTTTTGATGGAGAATCCATGTTTTTATGTCTTTTATGCTAAGAATGTGGCAACTGAAATTGTGACTTATTGAAACCATTTAACCATTATTAAAACCATTGCTACTTAAATGAGAGATTTGCCAATTATAACAGAAAATAAGTGTACAGTGGCAGGCGAGTGAACATCCATGAACTTGTATCTTCTGCAGTTTAAAAAGACAGTGGTCTCAGCTGCCTCCCAGTGCACAGCTATCCTGGCTTGACATAAAGGGGGAACACACACTGATTCTGGAAACCTTATTCCACTTATACTGAAACATTTTTGTTCTGCAACCGTCAGGAAAGGGGATCTTATCAGCTTTTTCCCATTTTCGATTTAATGATACACCAACTACTTCCCTCCAGGCCAGCTGAAAAGAAGTGCAACACTTTATCCTTTTGGGATTTTGTCTAGGAGGGTGTTGAAATTCAGCTGTGCACCTAATGAAAAAAGTTGCCATAACTACACTTGCACTCTTATATAGACAATGACACAAATCAGTAAAACACACACTCACCGCCTTCATTATTCATACTCCTTTCCTTGGAGCAAAGTCTCAGGTTTTTCGTTAAAATATTGATTTCTGGTTTTGTTAAAATGTGCAGTTGAGCAGCAGAAGGTGTGGGTGAGGTTTACAGGCTGAGGGGTTCTTGGAGGGCATGGATGTGTGTGTGTGTGTGTGTGTGTGTGTGTGTGTGTGTGTGTGTGTGTGTGTGTGTGTAAACCCTTTTTTATGTACTATGACAGACTTCATTCTTTCAGGTCAATATTTATCCAGTCCTTCAGGCTCACCGTGGATCCCCTTCTCATCTATTTCATCACTCTTCAGGGACTGTCCTGTGAACGCATGTCTCTGTGTTGCAGATATATGCCTCTATTCCCTCACAGCAGGGAACATGCAAGCTTCTCTCTGTGTGTAACTACTTTTTGTCTCTGTTCTGGCAGAAGAATGAGCAGAGTTTGGAAACTCTGTGCCAGATTCCTTTGGCTTGTCTTTTTCAGTCAGCTCTGGTGATGAATTGTATTCCCAGTCCTGCTTAGGAAGCCAAATTGGCCTTATGAAGCCTAATTAGTATCATCTGTATGACTCCATTGCAGCATCATGTCATTGAGTACTAGCGGATTCAGAAAAGAAAATATTTTGACACTTTTTAAATAATTTCAGACAGTGGGGGATTTCATATTTTTACATTTTTTTTATGTAAAAATAAAAAAAAAAATACTAATACACTTAGGTTCAAGTGTATTAGTAACCACAGTGTATTAGTAGACTGTGGTTACTAATACACTTGAACCTAAAACTGGCGATTCAGTTGTAGGTTCACTTCTGCTTGCGTTACTGTCAGTAATAAGTTATGATATTTAAGAGGGGTTAATGTTGTTCACTTCCTTTTTAATAATGGTTTCACACTGCAAAGTTTCAAGGCTGTTTCCTTTATGACTGGGATACTGTAAAGTTGACTAAATTTGGCTAGCAGGGAAAATATAGTGTTTTTTTTTTTTGGTTTTTTTTGCTACAATCAAACAAATATAGAGGACAAAAGAGAGTTTGGCATTTTGGAGTTGAAGGACGGCGTTAATCAGAGAAGCACCCAAGAGACTCGTGGCACTTCTTGAAGAGTGGCAGACATCCAGAGCTCAGGTTGGGGAATCTGTCAGCAGGACAAATATTTGTTTTGGACTCGACTGATATGAGCTTCATGGAAGAGTGACTGGTGAAACTGTGTGATGGGAGCCTCCAGGTGTGGGAATATAAAGACAGTCAGAGGTTATTGGAAGATGATGCTAAGTACAATGCAATCAGAAAAAGAGGCAGCAAAAACATTGCCTTTGGGTCTTATGTCCTATTATATATGTTTAGGGTTGGAATTGCTTAGATCAAATTACCTCCACATGCTATTAGACTGGGCATAAATCCAAATTAGATTTGGTGACAACATTTGAAAATATATTCATAGCTCCACATCAAATCAGACTGAGCTTGAACGATTTGTTAATATGCAATGTTTGAAAAACTGTACCCCAACAATCTTGCAGCTGCAAATGCAGTACTTCTACTAAACATGTTACCAGTGGGGTTTAATACAAATGCACTCTATGCTTTTGGGATATTTGTATGAAATCTTTACATTTATGTATCATACTTTGTATTCACATACAATCCTGATGGAATGCAATGAATTTTGTGAATGGAAAGTTTCAGTTACATGGAAAGTTTTATGGAGAACAAAAGGTTCTGCTACTTTAATTTGGGAGTAAAATTTTATATATTTTTTTATTTAGGTAGTCATTTCTTTTATTTTTTATTTTTTAGCCATTCCTGATCTCACTTTGCTTAGAGCTTCACACTGACAGAAAGCAGCAGCAGCAGACTTCAAAATAAAGCTGAAAACTTTCACAGTTGGTTCCTGGAACCATGTAGAGCTGTGTAATGACAATAGAGAAGGAATGATGGGTTTCATTGCATGTGGAGACTGTGGTTACAAAAGTGGTGAAAAACTCCCCCCAAAAACTTTGAAAACAAGATGCACACCACAGTCAGAACTGGCACATAGACGGAGCAAATGACATTAAAAATGGTGTATCTGCTTTATGTGCTGGTGTCTGCTCAGAATGTAAATGAACAATAGAGGGCAGTAGGAGACTTACAAACCACAGCAGCGAGGTACTAGACAGATGAAATTCAATATTAACGTAAAAATAATCTCGAACCATTTCTCTGATTTTTTTTTTTCTTCTTTCAAAACGTGTTTATACCCCCTGGTCTCTCTCCAGAAAAAAAAAACGATCAGTTCTCACTTTGCATCCACAATTTATATTAGGAGCTTACTTTAGTATCAGAATAATATTAAGTAGCACATTGTGAATTTTGAGGAAAATACATGTACACGTAAAAAATCTCAATTTAATGGCCTGCACTTTTTTCCAGCCCCTGTGGGTCAATTGCTCTGTTCAGCCACCTTTCATTGCAGTTAAAGCTGCAAATCCTTTGGATACGTATCAACGTTGCATATCCAGAGACTGAACTGTCTGCCCATTCCTCCCAAATCAAATGCTGTCAGACACGATTAAGAATGTCTGAACATCAAATTTCAACTTCTGTCACAAACAAGCAGCTGTGTTCATGTCTGTACTTTGGCTCATTCAAATACATGCAGATGTAACCATTGTATTTGCAGCGTCTTACAGGGATGTCCTGTATTGATTTATATCCACCGTCTCACCGACTGACTAACTTCCAGCTTTTCTGTCCCCCACTGTAGATAATATGACCACCATGTCATATAGTGAAAATGAACAGTATTGTATTCGTAATGTATTAACTCTCTTACTGTTACACATAAACATATCTGAATCTAGAGCAGAGAACATCCATTGTAGATAACATGAAATGCTTGTGGCACAGTTTGTGATATTTTGTTATAGGATTCAGCTCATGTACCAAATGTCTCTTTCTTTATTAACAAAATTATCACTGTCCTTAAGCTATTAAGATGATTCTGTAGTTTTGGTTTTGACTGAATTTTTTTTTGTTTATGTTGTTTTCTTAACTGAAAATCTTTAAGCATGCGGTCAAACAGTGAGTTTTGAATAAATTATGGATTAAGGGGCAGCACAGTGAAGCAGCGGTTAGCGCTTTCGCCTCCCAGCTGGAAGCTTTAAACCTGCTGGTTAGATGGAGCTCTTGTGCGTCTTCCAGTTCTGCCCCTCTCTGCTCAACTTCTCTTCCCTCCAGTCTAAGAAGACAAATAGGTTAATTGGTGTGCCTGATTTGAATGCTGCCAGCCCAATAACTAGCTGTTATGATGATTTGGTCAGTGTGTGCACTGCTCAGTGTATACTCTAAATTGGCTCATTATATGAGCAGCTGAAGACGGTTTGTCTCTGGACCCGCAGTAAGTTGGGCAGTAGCAGTGCAATAAACACAATCCAGCTGCACTGTAAGTAAAATGTTGCTGAGGTTTAGCTGACTTGACAAAATACAGACAGAAACCGAGTTTCTCAGTAGTTTTGCATATCAAAAGAAGACGGGTAGACATTCAACAGTGATGTCTACTACTGTCTATATCTGGATATATGACGAATAGCTTGATTTTCTGATTTTCTTGTACTCTTCCAGACCTGGGAAATGTTTTCATCACATTCTAGTTCCAGACAGAGTAGCAAACCTTCAACTGTTCATCTCCTCTTTTATTAACTAACTATAACATATCATAAACCAGCAAACGCATAGCCATTGTATCACATTTTTCCTAACACATGCAAAATAAGCTACCGAGCGCTTTACTTCGTCTATAGTAACCATTTTTACAGGAAGGTACAATTACCAACTATAAGTTCGTCCTTGTGTTCCAGTTTTTCCGTCTGTCTGTTCTTCCCAATTCTCTCCTGCATCATCTCCTCCCTCACCCTTAGGGGTAATTAATCTGCATGAAAGCTGACTAAGCAGCTGTTCGAGGTTATGCCTCTTTTTTTTCCTTTTTCTTTTTCACAATGACAAGAGAAACAGAAACAATCGATGAAATACATCAGAGTTTTGAAGCTTTCATGAGAACCGCCAAGCAGATAGATTTCAGGAAATAAACATTAACTGCCATAACCGAGCTGAAACTCCCTTAACTCCATGTCAAAGAACTGCAGTGAACTGTTAGATTTCATTATCTAGCAGTAAATGTGTGGATTTTCTGCAGCTGCTGTAAATCGCCAAAAAAAAACGATCACACAGTTGCATTGAAAAAGGAAGACTGCTGTTTCAAATCCAAGTGAAAGCTGATTTTTTCCCCACCAATTATCTAAAATTCAAGAATAAAGATTGCAAAATTCCACTGCTTTAGATAATGAAACACACACACGCACACACACCTATGGAGAGACTGTGGAAAATAACCTCAGCTCTGGTCAAATCAAGATAAGAGGGACTGGACACTAAATAATCACTAGTTGTATCAACCTCACTGAGCAGAAAGAAATAAAAAATAAAACAGACATTTGACCATGTTTGTCATTGCACTGTTTAACAGTGTTTATCTGTGGAGCTGGTGTGTGGATGCTATCACCGAGACTGCTCTGTGTTGTTTACTGTTCCGTTTATTATCTTGTCTTATTTATTTTATCACCAAAGCAAGTAGATTAAATCCAGTTTTACTGGTGACCTGGTGTGATTCCCAAGTGTACATTTTTTTGTTTGTTTTTTCATGGAAAGCCAGCATAGGTCAAACACTTTGACCTGCTGTCTTGTGTAGATGGTGCAAAACTGACTACTTCATGTGATGACATGCACACTGAAATATTTATTCTTTAAATAAACAGAGCTATGATTTTTTTCCTTTACTTTACATTAAATTAATTTAGGGAATAACAGGTTTTTTTTCTTGGATTACATAAAATAGATTGAAATGCATAATCACTGGGAGCTATAATATGACATGTGAAAAAGGCAAATTGATGCTTTAAGAAAGTACTGTATGTACTAGTGTACAAAAGCACACTAGAGTGACAAAGACACACAGCAATACTTGCTATTTATGAAAACAACGGCTTCTGTCCCCTTTTACAACAGTAAAAATAGGGATGCTATGTCAGCCGTTTTTAAAATTATTCAAATGCTCTACATGCTGTGAGAAGTTTACGAAAAAAGCCGGCGACAGCTTTATAGCAGAACTTCTTTTTAGTTGTGGAGTGGGTAGAATGTTTTTAAAAATTCATGATGACCAACAACAATAGAAACAGAGAAATATTTAGAGATATATTTTTACACTTTTTAGCCAATATCCAGGCAGCATTTGTAGATGACATTAAAGGACTAGAAGCACACACTGCAGTTGGAAAAGACAAAAAGAGAATAAAACGTATTATCAAAGCTATTTTTGTATTTTTTAAAATAACTGTTAGAACAGTAATTAGCTTAATCAAACATGAAATGTCCAAGTTTCACAAAGGGTTTCACAAGTCTGTCTAGATTTGCATAAAAGAAATGATGCTCTTCCTAGATGCCAAGCGAAACATCACACTGAGGCTTTTTTTTTTTTTTTTTAAGAACAGAAGAAAGAAAAGAAGCACAGACTGTACCAAAGGCAAAGAGGCGCAGACAACAAAAGAGTGCCATGGGCTTTATATTATCATATAAGGGCGCCAGGGTGAAAATTGCAAAGTGACAATCATAAACATAAGAACAAAACTAGAGAGGAATGAGATCAGAGGAAATATACCCAAAGGACAAGAGGAATTCAACAAATAAACAATGGAATTCATCTTGTCATCTGGTCATAATGTTAATGTTGATAAATATTCATTTGAACAAGAATAGAAAGATCTTGGTACTAATGATTGTTTTTCTAAGTCATGAGTGTTACTTATAAATGGGAACCTTTTGCTTGCCATTTTAAAGCCAAATAACCTTTCTTCTAGCTCGTTCTCACTCTGAACCCTCCTCACTTAAGCAAATGTCAACTGCAGACTACATCACTGACTGCCGAGGGTCTGCTAGACTCTGTACCTGCCTTACAATTAAGATTACTTTGAGTGTGCAGGTTGTCCTCAGTCACACAGTGATTTCCCTTGGCAGGAGACAAGGTTAGCAGCCGCACACACCGACGCAGGAGTTTCCAGCGATTCATCCAGGCTGGTGCTCATGTTGCTATGGATGCTGCAGCTGGCGAAGCAGGGTTATGCCACATCTCTCTGTCACATTTCTCTGTCTTGTTTGTTTTTCTTATCTCCCTGCCCATGTCTGTGTACAGTCTCTGCATGAGCGCATCATTATTCCTGGCTTTTTTTTCCCCACTTCCTGGTGTCACATTCTCCTTATCACAGAAAAAACAAGATTTTATTTTGTTTTGTTTACTACTCTCCTTCACAAGGACATAGTTAGCGCTTTGTCAGAGTGTTGATTAATAATGGTAAACCAATATCTGTTGAATCAATTGAACGGCTGACAGAGGGAGGCCAACCACACACAGAGTTATTGACAGAAAAAGACAGGGAGTAATTGTTTCTTAAACACCACATCTCGAGATAGATGGGTTGGTAACACCTGTGATTAATGGGGATGAATAACAAAGGGCTCCAGAAATATGTCAAACAAGACATATGAATTGAACTTAACACAAAGGGGAGAGGAAACAGTATTTTACATAAGTGTTTGAGGTTCATCATCAATAGACTTTTCTGTGGAATATAACAGAGTTATTTACGTAAAATCTGCAGATTCGCACATTTGTATTAACAACATATCTAAACTCTTTGAAAAGAAATTGACCGTTTAATGTTAAAATGTGTGCAGCGCTACCTGAGAAGCTATTGGCCTGCAATTGGAAAGCAATGTGGAGGGATGCTGATTGGCTTTGCTCCCAAGAAAAAATACAAGTAAGACTTTAAGTGCTGGCTCCTGCAGTATCGCCAAGACAGCTTCCACTGTGTGCATATTAAGGGATGGTGGTGGTGTTTGAACTACCAAAATAGGCAGTTATCAGCGTGTTTAGAAAGTGACTCAACTTGAACCCCAGCCCCTGTGAATACTAGAAATCCCCTATTTACGAGTTCTATTTTCATTGAATCACAGCCTTTGTTAATTAAATGAGAGAAATGTCAGTAAAAGAGTTATCCATAATATTCTAAGTAAATGTTTATTGTTGAACTCTACAATCTTATTGCTGCTTACTATGTGGCAGTTTGATGAATAAATGTAGGTCTTCATTTCCATCTCTCCTGGCAAAATAAACACTGCAGAAAAGCTTTCAATGTCAGCCATGACATGTTTTTGAGAGTCACCGACCGATTTAATTTTGCCCAGCCAAGGAGTTGCCTACAGTGTCAAGCAACACACAGCTTTACAGACCAGTGGAGTAAAAGCCACCCAGCATTTGATTGCCTTTCAGCCAAACAGCCATCAGCCAGTTAGGGGCCATCTGGCCAACCGGCAGCCAGTGACCAGTCACTGTAGCAGCCAAGCAAGTGTCAGCCAGTTGCCAGTCTGACAGCCAGGAGGCGATCATGAATCAATCCTTTTATGGTTGCAACAAGAAATACCTCACCAAGTACAAGACGAAGAAGCTGAAGCTGCAAAATTCTGCTTTTTAAACCATTCCTAGATCATGCATTACTTACAGAAAAAGGTTGCGGCCATCAAGAAACACAATCAAAGGGTGTACATGGTCTGCTGCAACAATGATTAGGTGGGTGGTATGTGTCAAAGCGACCTTCACAAGGAGGGAAGGACCCATGGTTTCCCAGAAGAACATCGTCATGAACATCCTGCTTCTGCTAGCTTGCCGTTTTCCTAAAGTACTTCCTATCCCCATGTGTTTTCCTCGCCTGGCTTTTTCCTTCATGAAAAAGAAAATCTGATGCATTAGAAGGTCACCTTTATCCGCTGATTCCACTTCTAACACTTTCTGTAGGTGGTTTTATCTGCCAACATAGCTCAGAAAAAGTACCTAGGCTAATTTCCAAGTATGCAGGCCCATAAGCAACAGTGCTCTATGGATTCTGACACCTTTTCTGTATCAGAAGCAGCATAAACGTCTTAAGCAATTTAGCTACAGAAGTGCATCTGTTAAATTGGACCACCTGGGCCAGACTTTGCTCCTAATGTACATCACTGTTCATTCTTTCAAGCACTTTTAATACATTCTGACCACTGCAGACCTTGAATACCCTAGTACAGCTTACTCTGATGGTTGTTTAGCAGTAACATATTGGCCGCTTGACATAAGAGCTCAAATCCTTGAGCCCATTTAACACAACAACTTTGTGGATGAAATATTTATTGCTGCCTTAAATGGCCCAATCACTAGGTGTCATAATGAAGAGATAATCAGTGTCATTACATGCAAATGCTCAAAATGCTATGACTCATCAGTCTATAGGTGTATGGTAATAGTTATTATAAGATTTCAGATTGAAGAAGAAGAATAAAAAATGTTTGTGTCAGAAAAAAACAGTAGATTCATTTTATTCGTTACATTCAGCTTATCTTCCTAAACATAATGGGAAATTAGTGCTAAACGTGACCAGAAATTAAACAATATTGTTCTTCGTTTGCTAACAGGAAACAGTGAAATACTGCTACACCATTGGAACTGGTATTTGAACATATCGTATAAAATGGACACCATATTTCCTTTGGTCTTCACTTCCAAGAGCAATACAGCTTTAAAAAGTCCTTTAAAACAGAAAAAGAAATCTCAACCTTCACCACGTTTCTTTAGGTGTCAATGTTTTCCTTTTTCTTATGGATATTAAAAGTGGTCATAAATACCACAAATGAAGATTCTTTACAACAGGAAAACTATATTGACATTTTATTAGATGTCTGTTTACATTTATTTTACCATACACAAGTACTGTTTGTTTCATGATACAAAAAAACCCCAAACAACAAGCAAACTGTTGACTTTTGATGATATCCGTTGCATCATACGGAACTGAAACATCCAGCCAGCATTTTACGATCGCCTGAGGCAGCTGAACATCAGTGCTGGCAGTAGATGTCTTTTTTCATGTTTGCTCCAAGTGCATGAACCCTTGGTTCCCGAGTGCTTATGTTCTTTATTGGAGATTTATAACAAGACAGGTCCACTGGAACATATTCACAGATCACAGATACACTCCAGTCGTATTGATAATACTGACAGAGAGCAAAGTCGGGGTAATGCTACCTGTCAAAGCTCACCAGAAGTAAAAATCCTGCTTTATGTCTGCATCCAAGGGTTTGAGTCCTTTCCTTGACATTAAGGTTAAGTCTGGCATCTTCTAAGATCTGACAATATGTGAGGTTTAATTTTAAAACTTTCATTACTTTTATAATTACACCAAACCTATCATGAATAACAGGAAGCATAGTTTTCTCTGCTTGCAGTCAGATGGCTGGTAAAAATATCTCAGTGAGGCACAGACCTTTTTTTTTTTTTTTAATCAAAATTCTTTAAGACATTTGTTTAAAGTTTTCAGGATCTTAAAAAAATCCAGTCTTATCTTCTTGCCTTGATTTTACTTTTAGGGAAACTAAAATTCCCTTTCCTAATTTGTGTAGAGTCAAGGTTCTCAAACTGCGGTACTTTGGGAGCTTTTAGTGGTACTGTGGGCGGGGGGCGGAAAATTGGAATCAGCCTTTTACAAGCGAAATAAAAGCCAAAAGAAGGGTTGTTTTAATTGATTGAAGGATCTAACTCTTCTTGAACATTTGTCCTTTATTCCTCACTTAAATTGGTCCTTATCTGCATAATTAGATAAATGCTTTTAATCCACTTATTGTGCATTCACCCAACTAACAACTTTTCACCAAACAGAAAAAAAGCAGCAGTCCAAAAGCCCAAATCCATTTATTTACTGACATAGGTGCTGTTAGCAATCTCACTTCTTTTCTGACAAACACTTGGGACCAGAAACATCATATTTATGGTTTTGATAAAGTTAGATCTCATCAATTTGAAAAAAAAAAAAAAAATTATATACATACATGGAACGACATAACCAAGTGGCAGGCATAGTGTACAGGAATATCTGGCAGAATATGGACTGGAAGCCTTGAGATCGAAGTGGGGAACATATATATCTATATGTATCTGCAAAGAATGGACTTGTTTACACAAATCTGAAAACCTATTTGGCCCTATTAAAATTCAGAATCCATCCATCCATCCATCCATCCATCCATCCATCCATCCATCCATCCATCCATCCATCCATCCATCCATCCATCCATTTTCTTACACCCTTTATCCCTTAATGGGGTCGGGAGTTGCTGGTGCCAATCTCCAGCTGGCGTTCCAGGCGAGAGGCAGGGTACGTCCTGGACAGGTCGCCAGTCTGTTGCAGGACAATAAAATTCAGAATGATATGCCTATTATGGAATTTCAGAGGATTTAAGACTGAATTCCAGAAATTAATTTGTATTCCTTAGAAAATGATTTGTAATTTTCAGCGACCACTGCTAATGCAGCCCATGCAGTGATGTCAGATCAAATGTTTATACTGCCAAGCTAGACAGTTGGTGGGCAGCAGCAGACGAAACAGAAAACAGAGGATATAATTCACACAGGCTCCCAAAGATTGGACAAGAACAGATTAGAAAAAATAAATAAACGAGACCCAAATTCAGCTGTGACATTCAGATGGTAGAATCAGCATTACGGGCAACGCTGTAAAGCTCAGATAATTTTAAACTGGACTTTTGAACATGAAAATAAGCTCAATGTATGTAGGGGACTACACACTCACCAGATTTCAATAAGGCCAATATTGCACCTGTGAGGTGTTGAGGAGTTATATCTGGGATGTGCAGCTGATGAATGTGCTTTAATGCTGTGATGCCATCATGTCAGGAGTGTACGACACTGTGATGGACTAGTGATCTCTCCTTTGTGTACTCCACATCTTGCCCAATGTCTACTGGAGATGGCTCCTTTCTCATACGTACAAGTAGGAAAAAACTACTGGATGGATTTCAAGAGCTTTGTTAAATTAAAGCCCAACCCATTAACAATAGCATCTCCTAAGAGATAGTTGAAACTACCCAACTTCTTTCCAAAAAGCAAAAAACCCAGCTGCTGAGTTTAAAAAAAACACAACCGTTTCTCCTTTCTATAAGAAACTACTTATTTTGTTTTTAGTATAAAATGTTGGCAGAAGCAGTTTCATGTAAAAAAATAAATAAATAAAATAAGCATAAATGGTGGCAGTGGTCTCAAACTGCTTTCCTCAAACTTCAGTGTCCTGCAACTTTTAGACGTCTCTCTGCTTCAGCACACCTAGCTCCAATATTAGCTCATTAGCAGAGCTCAGTAGAGCATAACTGCATGCTAGTAAAGCATTTTCACCATTTAATTCAAGTGTGTAGGACAAGGGTCATATCTAAATTTGCAGGACTCTGGCCCTCATGGACTGTGGATTGAAATCACTGTGATAGACGAAGCAATCTTTTGTTGCTACTTCAACAATGTCCTTCACATGCAAATTAAATCCAAGCGTCTCAAAGATGTCAGCTTTTGGTTTGCTTCAATCCATGTAGCTCTGGACTGTTTGGATAACTTAAGATTTTTGTAGCAAACTTCTTCCATTAAGCTGGATCAAAACAAGGCGATGAAGTAACAACAAAAAAAAGATTTTGCACTCCAACTCCTGTGCATGTAAATATTAAAAGAAATGACCATATATTTTTTAGAATACACTGACTTTGTTGAGAAAATTGAGATGTTAGAATAAGCACTCTAACTTTTGATCATATACATTCATTCTGTTACCACAAATAAAACCCCAAACTCAAAAATATATACAAAGGATGATTCAATCAGAAAAAAAAAAATTGACTGCGACAGACTGGCGACCTGTCCAGGGCGAACCCTGCCTCTCGCCCGGAACGTCAGCTGGAGATAGGCACCAGCAACTCCCGACCCCACTAAGGGACAAGGGTGCAAGAAAAGGGATGGATGGAAAAAAATAATTGAATGAAAAACAGTCAATTAAACTCGCATACATTTTCGTCAGTGTGTGGGTCATTTTGAAGCGAGGCAAAACAGACCCTCCAAAAGGAAAAAAAATAAGAACAGTTTCTTAAATTAGAAAAAAAAAATGCAGCTATTGAGCAAAAGCTCCTCAGAAAAGGGAGCTCATGGCCATCCATAGTTGCTCTTAATAAACAGACATGGGACTGTATGAGGTTCAGATAAACAAAATGGCAAAAGAGAGAGGCAAAACAGAGAGAGCAGAGGGGAAAAGAGAAATAAAACTTCTGCTTGTATTCACTGGATCAGCACACTATTTACCCTGAGTGACCAATTTCTGTTGGGTGATGTTGCAGCAGGGAAAGTGTATATTTAAGTAATGCAATTTAAAAATTGATGAGTGCATCAACTTGTATGGCTGCAGTGTGTGTGTTTGTATGCGTGTGGATGTGTGTTGATTTTCATAAGCTGCCTCAGAGTGGTTTTTGAAAGTTTAAAAGTTATGTTCTTAGATAGTTTGTCTTTGTGCACTATTAGAGTGAGTCTGTCTGTTTTTGGTAAAAGACAATAAATTACATCTGGCAAGAAATGTGTTTACTTTTAAATGTTATAAAAAAAAACTGAGATAGAGCTTCTTTGACATGTGATCCAATTATTTCTCTAGCTACATTTCAAACTTGTCTTATTAGACCTGATCAGTACAAGTTGAACAAAATTCTGCTATTCTGCTTTTCTTCCAATACTCAACAATATTGTACCCTGTGGTCATGCATTCACAGTCCCCTTATGATGCACTCTACCGAGTTTCCATCTTCATCTCAGTCCTCTCACATTGAGCAATTGACTTTTTTCTGCATTATCGCCATTATTTATAAAAAAATAATAATCAATTATAAAGAAAATGTAACTGTTCTATGTTGGTTGAATGCTATTGAACAGACAAACCAAACTGACCTGGAGTTAAAAACAAGATGTCCTAACTGCTGCCATTGCATCCATTATTTGTGGATTTACCGAGTCGGATTACATGGAAGAAATTTTATTTGCCGTCTATGTTATGTTAACAGTGAGTAAATAAAATGGATGAAAGCACATTTCACAAAATAAAATATTGTAATGACCTTGAGACAAAAAAATAAAAAAATAAAAAATAAAACATAGAGCACTTCCTTCAATTTTTTCAATTGTCTGATGCTACATTTACCTACTTTTATGACCTTTGAATGCTTTTCTAATAATATCTTGCAACATTATTTTTGTTATTTTTAGGTGTATTCTGTGTATTCTCTAAAATAATGACAAATCAAAGTGATTTTCAGTCTAAACATCTGTGTGGGTAATTTGGTGATTAGGAAATGCTCAGATTTGGGGAAGCACAGATACAATGAACATATGATTACAAACAGCAGCAGGTAAGACTGGGAACCATAAAGCTAAAAGTCACGTAACCAACTTGATATCTGTAAATGACATTACACTTTGAATTGCCTTGCTGCTGAAAATGTGTGATTTAAATAAAAATGACCTTACCTTACAACTGTTGTTTAACAACTGTGCTACCTTTTGTTGAACACTTATTATTGACAATTTTTTTAAATCACCATCTATTCACTTTGAATGAAAGTGTTAGAGGATTTAAGATATTGCCAGGTACATTCACAGCAGAATCCCTCCACAGTACTTTCTCTTGTCAGGCTGCAGGCTTTTTGTGTTCCATCTATTTTGAATAATGGAAACTCCTAAAGCTTATCCAAAATGTAAGAACATTTGAAGACAAATTCTAAATCACAGTTATAACTCCAAACCCAATATTAACAGTAAGAGTACTAGCAGATAGCTGCAATATTGTTGCTGCTTAAATACACTTTAGAGCTAGAACATATTTAGCATAAAATAATAATTAAACAAAGGAACTATTTTGTGAGGTATGTCTTAATCTTTTACCACATTTTGTCCCTTTACAATTACAAACCTAAATGTACTTTATCATTTTTCAATATGGCAGATAACCACAAAGTAGTGCATTACATCTGTATGTCTCAGGCCATTTACCTGCTGGAAGGTGAACCACCACCCCTAATATGGCTGTTGTTTTTGTAAGGAGAATAAGTCACACTGGTGGATTCTGTCAGATGACTTCTGAAGGTTATTAGGTGTGTTAAATTTTGTTTAGCAGTGTCAGAGCAAATGTTGCATAATAATTAGAAAATATTGAAAACAATCTACTCTTTCCCTTCCACTTTGCTGCATTGAGTTAGTCTATCAAAGACTCTTAGAGGAATAAATGGACATTTTAGGGTTGTAACATCACGGAATGTAAAATCATCGTAGAGGTATTAAATACTGTTCAAGCCATTGCAGTTTGATGGTTTTGTCTTTTCATGCATGCACATCACTGCTGATTGTGACATGTAAAAGAAACGTCAAACATCGTCTGTAGCTCAACCCTTAGAGGCCCTCTATCTTTCTGCCTGTCCATCACCTATCCATAACAAACCTCATCTTCACTTCACTGTTTTTAACCGCCAGCTCCATTCTTTCATCTTGGCAGTGGGTCTCTCTGGTATCTCAGACTGTCCAGAAGTTATCTTCTTCTAGCTTGCTGCCAAGAGTTTGACAGATTGGCCCCTAGCAAAAATGTTAGATTTTACTGTCAACTCCAAATTGCCATAGGGTAAATTTTTCAGCAGTCACAAGATAAAATATTATACATAGCACATTCCTCTTTCACATATCTGTGGTTGAAAGGTCAGTCTGTGATTCATCTACAGGAGAACTGAAAAGTGGCAAAGATGTAGTTCGTCTAGAGTATACTGTGTATTCAGAACAGCACAAAAAAAATTCAACTAGCTCAACTACAACTATCAAATAATAACTGCACTCTTTCCACTACACTATTGTATCTTTAATGCTGATCTCTCTACTAGCCTCATTGTGAAAATCAAACCAGTTTTATCATTATGAATTCAAACCTCGCATGGGTTTTTAAGGTGGACTTTAAAATAATATTGGATTTCATAATTTATGCAGTCCATGTCGTTTTTACCAAAATATAACAGTTTGTTAAATAAGATCAAATTTAATGCTAACCAAAGTCTAATTGTGCCCTTTAGTGCAAGCCTCCAAGAACATCGAATTTATGTATATAATAGACATCAAAATGAACAGAAAAGGACAGAGATTAAGTGGATTTGACCACAAATTGGGTTTGTGACGATCCATCAATATCCTTGAAGGACCCAGTCTCCCCTTCACTCTGGCTGCATATCGGTCTCACAGAAGCTAAACTCAAATAGATCCCATGTGCCACTTTTTGTTCAAGGTATAAAATAATAATAAGTATGGTGTAATTTATTATGCTTATTTTTAAATTGGATTGTGTATCTATGGTGAGAATGTTTGCTAGTACAAAAAACAAGAGAAAGAATTTGAGTATCTCACTGAGTGTATGGTGAGCCTCATACCAAAAGGTTTTTGGGGGTCGGGTGACAGTTGCAGCAGCATGTGTGAAGTAGTAACTCACCGTGTCCCTTTACCACTTTGCTTCTCATCGTCTCCAACCAATCTTCTCTTCTCTATGGTGATATTGTGTGAGCATAAGTTTAGTCTATTTTGACTTGTGGTGGGTTTTTTGTTTATTCAGTCCTATAGTTTCCTGTGGATGTCCCCAGGGTAGCTGTGAACCTCGGTGGTCTTTGCCTCACAGCCTCCTTACTATTCTAACTATTCTGCATCTCCAGATAACAAATTCAAATTCATGCACACAAGTACCAGGGTTATGGAAACAGATATTTTTGTGATTTGTGATGTAATGCAACCAAGTATCTGTATTTCCTCAGGAAGTCTGTTTAATGCGTTTGTTGCTGCCCCACCCGACACAGGCTTTCTGATAAAACAAAGTTAATTATACAACAGGGGAAGTATCTCGAATCATATAAATCTAAAGCAGGACTCAAATGACAAAACAACTTCCTTGACAAGAGACATTGTGGTCAGTGTGAGATGTTTTTTCTTTATATTAAATATACCTATCTGAAAAGCATTGTACTTACATTGGAAATGTATGCAACAGACAACAAAACTCCAACTAAAGTAATAAAAGAAAAAAAGATTTGTAATTACAAATATTTAAAGGAAAATAATCATTTTAAAATAATTTCTAGTACATATAGAACCAATTGTTTTCTTAAAAAAAAGAAAAACAACTTTTTGGAAGATAAGAGTTAGAGGAATCTGCATCTGCGAATTGCGGACTGTAAGAAACGTAATCAGCTTCGTAACTATGAATCAAGGATTAGATTGAACAGATTTAAAATTATTATCAGAATAACATTGATTTCTCAAAACATGCCAAACTCATGGAAAATGCCAATCTTATCTGACAAATTAAACAAAATCACTCCAAATGACAAGACAATAGTGTGGACCATAGTCTCAGTCGTAGATCAGTGACCTTAGGAGATTGTTCAGTTGTTCTGCCTCGACTCCCTACATTTTTTAAACCATTGCCTTGTTAACTTTGTGTGAAACTATTTATCATTTTATATAAATTGTTGAAAGAAGCTGCATGATGCTAAAGGCCTTCAAGGAAGCACTTCAATGAATGTCTTTGTTTCTCATTGTTTTATGGGCAGACTTTTAACAAAGAGATCTGAACCGATCAGTGCTAATACACACACTTCTGCAATATTTAAATATTTTTAGGATCTTTTTATGTATTAAGATTTAGAGGCAATTGTAGTTATCGCATAAACAATGTCTTTTTTCCTCAGCCTTTTCTTTAACAAACTGCTTTCTTATCTGGATGTTCTTCTGCTAAAAATTACGTACATCAACAACCCCAAACATTGCTGCCAAGTGAATGAAACAAATGAAACCAGGCCAAGATTTTGTTTTCCATTTTCAATCATCTTGTCTGCCAGCTTTTTTCACTGGCATTGTTACAGCACTGAAATAAAGTGAGACAGGATGTCAGAGCACAACCTCAATAAGGGATTAAGAACTCAGGACAGACATTATTAAGAGGAAAGGCGTAATTTAATTCCACAGATCTTAAATCCAGGGGCTCTTCTGTGAGGCAGCCGTGAAGCAGACAGCCGTTCTCGCAGCAGCTAAAGTAGAATTTATTCTGAAAACATCTTGATATCCACTTTACGCATTGATGAAGTGTGGGTGGGTAAATTAAGATTTGTATTTTTACTGGGCACCAAGGTGCACATGAGCATATGTACCAACTGGAAGGTATTTACACACTTCCCTTGACATTTCAAACATTTGTCCTGAAGAGCTCATATCCAGTGTCCTCGCTGATTTTGATATCATCCTCTGAGCAGGGGCTCTTTAAAGAACAAGTTGTGGACTGCATGCAGCTTTTTCCATCTACTACTGAGCTGTCAAGTGGAACCTCTTCTTCACATTCATTATCTATATGTCCACAAGTACATGTTGCATTATGTATTAGTAATACTACAACATCAATTACTGCTACATCTGGTAAAGATGTGCATAAAGTATTGACTAAATAATTTATTGCAGAGCATAATTGGATACAGAAACTTAGGCTGCACCCCTTTAACAGTGAACTTTGAGGGTATCTCAGGTCCTCACCCAACCTTGTTTGTCACAATTCTAATTGTTTCACACTTACAGATGTCAGTGTAGATATGGGCAGGTTTAGATCAATAGGTATTTTTAAGCAGTGTTCATTTCCTGATGCATCAGATCAACAATCAACTTGCATTGTTAATTCTCTTTCTTCCACTCCTCCCATTTTGACATTATATTTTTTTACCCCTACAAGGCAACCAAAAGTAAATAACTGAGGAATTACACTCAAAGATGAAATTGTTTTTAGGGTCGTTACACATTTTTAAAAGGACTACAAAGAAATGTGGTTGGTGATCTATAACTAAATATTTACAAGCGACTAGTAGTTTGTGTCCTATATGTTTTTATTTACATTTGAGTAACATTTAATTTGAAGAAGAACAAGAACTTGGTGGTACAATGAGCTCACCAGACTTTCAACTGGCTAGAACTGGGGGAACAGATTCAAAATGGTGTTGCAAACATTCCTCATGCTGCCTACTTTATTGTCAGCAGCCAAACTCATGTGGGCTGTGGTGTTTCAGTTATGCTTAGTTGCTACTAAAGGGCCCAAAAGTGTTGTATACCATCATCAGCAGAGCCAACCACTGACAGACAGCGAGATGGATCAATATTTTTCATATTTACCACATCAAATTCTCTCCCTACTACCTGAATGTTGCAGCAGAAACAATAACTCATCCAGCCAGGGAACATTTTTCCAATCTGTTATTGTTTGGGTTTAGCAAACCTGTGCTAATGCTGGCCTCCATTTACTTTTCTTACCGGACACGACACCTGCTGAGGTCACCCATATTGGCTCTACGGTTCAATGTGTCACAGAATGTCTGGGTGACCCATTATTCTTGTGAGCTGATCTCGTATATGTGAGAGAGCGAGGGAAGGAGTTGGATGTTCTTTAGATATACTTAACCCTAATCTAAAAGTAATACTCACTAAAAAGTGTAAGCAGTTAATCTTCCAATGTGGAAAAAATATCCCATACAATGACGCAAAATAATAAAAAAATTACTCGGCTCAAAAAAACAACAACAAAAAAACACTGCTTAAGTGGTTTGTATCTTAGGTAGCAGGTGATAAAGAAACACTCCCTGCAGACTGAATGAACATTTCTCCTTGACGTTTGTCAGACAGCTGTAGATAGTTAAATAACAATAAAAGGAATTACGCAAGGGTTACACTAAATCATTATTTGTAGATATTTTTCAGAGGCTAAATCCTTTGTTTCCTAACCACCTGTGACTGCCTATTTCGCTTCAAACCACCAAACATGTCACAGTCACTGAAAATCATTTACCAAGCAGCTGCCCCAAGGAATTCAGACACCGAGACTTTACAAACAAACACATGCCGAGCATTGTCCCGCTGACAGAGATAGAAATGAAGCACCGAGGGGGAGAATTCTCCAATCGACCTGCAGTGAAACTTTTAATAAACACATTAAATCCGTATGGATCCTCCCACTGAGCTGCCACTACATGGTGCTCATGAGGAATTAGCACTAAACAAAATTAATTGGCTGCCTGGAGGGGTAAGAGAGAGGTGCTGGGTGAGAGCTGATCAGAGAAATGACAGAGAACAAGTGGGAATAAAACGGCAAAACAAATTGAAATGAGGATCTACGGAACTGAAAGCGGACATTACCGACTCAGAGGTGATAAAAGATTAAGGAAAAGGAGAAACTAAAGAATAAACCAAGTTGGGGAGTGGGAACAAAAGAAACCTGATGAAAGTTGTAAGAGGCACGCAGAGATGGCAGTTTCTGGGTGACTCCCAGGAATATGATGGAAAATTCATAGCAAAATGTCAAGTAGATCATTAAAGACGGATTAGAAAATGATAACAAGTGAGTCTTTCATTAGCCTGCCGCTTCTCACTGTGACAAGGGTTGATATTTAAATAAGTTGCACTTACAATTACTTTAAAAGTTTCCAGTGGTTTTAAAGTAAGGTCTAAAATGTATTTAGACCTGCTAAGACAGGTTTAAATAAATTTTCAAACACATGTTAGGAACATAGTCACATTATTTTACAATTAAATTTTCATTAGAGTAGACTTTGCAAACCTTGACGCATAACTTCTTCAGTGCTGAAGACAGAATATGCTTCATTCTTTCTACCTGGATGGAGGCCAGCAAAATTAGAACCAATCCTAGTTTTGCCAAACAGTAGAACATGTGTAGCCTGATAAAAAACAAACAAATTAAAAAAACTTGTTCTACGCTTTCCTCAATACATTGAGTCTGGTTTTAATTCTTTCATAAAAATTCCTGTCAGTGGGAGAAAGTAGAGATGGAGCACCGAAGGGAAATTAGAATCAAGCAGAATTGGATTGGAAGGCAACAGCAAGGAGTCAATCTACAAAAACCACAATGCATCAACAGAAAAAGGAACAAGCGCAATATCCATATTTTCAAAATAATTCAACACTGACAGACCACAGGCTCTCAAAATATTTATACATACGCTGTTTAAATGCATCATTATATGGATAAACTGAATAGAAACATGTGGATTTAATGGTGCTCAATAAGTGGAGAGAGGATCTCGGAAAACCAACTTATCAATATCAGACTGAGACATCAATGAAAGCTCACACAGGTGTTCCTACAGGAAAAGGTTACCATGAGGCTACGACTGAAAAAGACTCGCCTAACTGAATCTCAGTTCAGAACATGACCATAGCATCACTCAACCAAACGACCAGGACCAGATAACTTGAAAGATGACCACTCTGATGCCTTCTGTTGCATATTTCTGTTGGTTGAGATGTGCCATTTGAAATGTGGAAACTAAAGCCTGGAAAAATGTCAAGTGTCTGAGGAAAACTTTTCTGAATTCCATACATCACATCCAGCTTGGCTCATCTTTTCTGTTGTTACCTTCAGGCTAGGATTTGCATGTCAAACGTGACATTAATGCTTTTGCTCAGTTGACTTTGATGTTAATTTGGCTTCTTATGGAATGTTTCCTCTAACCTGTCTTTATATCTCGCACTACCACCCATGAGACTTACAGCAAGCAAAGTGACAGACATCCTTCTTTCCTGGTTGAAGCTCCTAGGTGTCACTGTGATTATCTAAGGCTTCTCTTTAACTCCAGTTTGAATGCTGACTAACAGTTTGGAGACACTTTTTGTATGCCTGATTTGTTGATTTCCAGTTGAAAGAAAATCACTCAGCAGGAAAATCGTCAATTCAACTTTTTCAAAGACGACAAATTTGTGCATCAGTCTGATTCGATAAACTTTGGTGCAGCTTGGCTAGATCAGTTGGAGGTTGATTGTTTCAATTTTTGTGGGGACAGGAGGAAGGTACACTATATGCAAATGTACACTGGATTCCATAACTTTTAAATGATATCTATGCTTCCCATTAGACTCCTTTAGTTCTCCGTAAATGTTGCGCAGTGTTCCAGGTTGACGTTAATCAATAATATTTACTCTTGTAAGTGTTAAGTAGGGTGATCAGATGGCTTCGTAACAGGTGACTGAACTACTCTGTTGACTGAAACTCATTTACGTAACACACATGCTGCCCTATAACAGGAAGACCAGATGGCGACACTTGATACACACATAAACAGTTATTCTAAACTCTTCCAAAAGCTCACATCTTGCTGGGTCGCCAATAATAATAATAAAAAAAAAACATTGCAAATTCTCATTTTGAGGTGATTATGTAGACAAATACATACACAAGCACTCAGTGTAAAATAAAACTTGTGGTGACAGCTGTGAGTCTGTGTCCTCTGAGCTTTTTCGGTGTGTGTCTACAGTTTACAGCAGTCAGCATGTGTTTAGCAATCAGTTTCATCAACAGATGGCTAATTGCTTTATCAATTAGCCATGAAAATTGCAATGGAGTCTCGCTATCAATTATTTAGTTTAATATACGTGTTATTAAAACACCAAGTTACTAATAAAATGAGAACATCTTTTTGTTTAAAAAAAAAACCCCATTTTCGCTGGTTTCCGTAAGATTCAGATATTTAGCTCCATATTTTTGGCTCTGGCTTACCAAAATGTTTAAAATTACAAAACTCTGTCTGGGTAGTTCTTACCAAGGCCCCAGTAAATACTGGAGGGCCACAGAGTTTTTTTTTTTACTCAGGTCAGCGCTAATGGGAAATCAGTTTTTGACCTTGACCTTTTTAAACCCAATTCCTTCCTTCAGGTGAACGCAGTAATAAATAAATAAATAAATAAATAAATAAGACAACAACGCTCAAGGTAGTGTAGCCAAGCACTGATAATACATTTAATATTCTTTTCCTTTTAAAGTCACAAAGTTGATTTTGAATAGTTTCTCCATTTTAAATGAAAAATTGGCTTCCTTTGTAGAACGCATTCCTCTTTTACTTCCTCTAATAAACATATGAGCATCAATATTGTCAGATGTGTCAAATTTTATTTTATTTTTTCAATAAAGACCACTGGTGCCACAAAAAGAATGGAAAGCAGTTATGAACGGGTGTGCCCTCACGGTTCCCTGGGACCCTTTTTCTTCTTGGTAGTTCTTGTAAAATTATTCATAGCGAAGTATGGAGCAAGGATGGATTTTGATACAAGATTGTCCATATAAGAAAAATGGTCAAGTATCATTCCTGCCATCTTTCATTTATTTACTGCCCAACTCTCTCTATAGGGAAGTTTTATTTTTGCTTTATGTGAATGGGTAAAATAACACTTGTTTTAAGACATGTGGCTACTTTCCTTGAGACATTACATTTTATTTATACATTTTTCCATCAGACTCGACTGAGGTTTTCTGCTCTTTCTATTGAATTCCATGTAAAGGAAACTCTGTGTTTTCAGTCTGTTGAATAGATTATTTAGTGTGTGCCATTGTTTGCCGTGAACTAGCTCCAACAATGATCTTGTCTTAAATGCTATCAAGACTGAGACCATGATTATACCTCTGCCCGAATTGCATTGAAGAATCAGTCGGCCCCTTATTGCTCCTTTTTGCTCTGCAGCTAACTCTAGTTTTCTAAGAGCGGCATATCTGATGGTTTAATGCGTTTTAGTTCATCTTATAAATGTACTTATAATTGCTTTAACTTAGCTGATATTTGCTAATCATTAGATATGGTCTCTTATTAAAATTGAGTTATTTTTTTTATTTCTGACATCATGATATAATTTTCACTATTCCTTCTATACCAGATTTAATAAATCATCTTTTTTCATGTAGTCAAGCTAATCAAAATACTATCACCCCTCTGATAAAGTCTTGTAAGTATCCTATTTCCTATTTTCTGCTCTGTACTATAGTTCCCATGTATAATATCATTTTAAGGTGTCTTTTACTCAACTGCGGAGCTCTGAACAACCAAGTTCCATAATATTTATACTGTATTCTAAACAAAAACACTTATGTTTAATCTTCAATTGCAGTCTGCGTGAAGAATTTACATATTTTCTGATAAAAAAAAGATAAAAGTCTTGGGCAGACATCACCTTTCAGCCTGTGGCATGAAGGCTTTGGAACATTTTGCTATTAAAACTTTTCTTAGCTGACTCTGAAATGGATAAAAACATTTCGGTTTAACCAGCTTTGTCTTATACTCCCCCGTGTTTGGAGTCTAACAACGTTGTGAATAAGTTTTATCTTTGCTCTTTTCATGCATAGCACATGTGGTCACAGTTTGATATTGGATATAATATTTTGCAGTCTCTGGCTAAGATTGCCCCCCCCACCCCTCCACTTTCTTTACTTCCTGCCTCTTGAGCTTTGGCCTCATCTAGGCCGTCCCCTGTGTGTGGAAAAATATCTCTATTTGTTCAGCAAAGAGAAATAAACCATCAATTTGCCCACATTTGAGATGGAGTAGGGGGAACAGATTGTTTTCCAGTGTTATCTTGGCAAAAATATTAGGGATTTATACGATTATTTGCTTCAAAGGTCCACTCTTTAATTACCATAGGGAGCCAATTACTGGCTTTTCCTCTGCTGTGATTTATCACTATCTCTCCAAAATGATGTCAACCATGTTAATGAGGTTGATGTACCACACTATCAAAAACCCATGAATTTCAATCTTTTTATATCAGCTTCCCTGGCACAGCAGTGTGGTAATACATAAAAGGGGCACATCAGGCTTCTGAATTAATTTTGAGTCACAATCACGTTACTCAAAATAAAACTGAACAATATAATTTGAAAAATGAATTGGTTTTTACTGTGACGACTTTTTTTTATATTGCTTGTTACCTTACAAGTTAGATTAGTCAATATAAATGACCAAAGCATTCAATAAAAGTGAAATGTTTAACTGGACTCTGACATCATTTAGCAACCACAGCCTGGCAAGTTTGGAAAGCATAGTTTTGAAATATGCCTCTATGGCTGTAAGTGTGGGTTTGAATATATAAAAACATGTCTATTACAAAGTCATTTGGTGAGTCATTTAATGAAGCCACCGCAGAGAAGGATAAGAAGAGATAAAGGGGTCAATAGCTGATTACACCCCAATATTTAATCACTGCATTGCTAAGAGCCCATCCTCTATTCTTCATCATTATTCAACATTCACATTTTCTCTTACAGCGCCACAAAATAATATAACACAGAGCTTACTGTTTTCATTTATCATTTTATCTACACCAGTAATTACATTAAGCCTTTTTCTCTGAGAACATCTGTTTTACAAAAACCATTTACGATAATGGTAAGGATTCTGATAACTTTGGCAAAACAACACATACTTCAGCAATACAAATACTGGATAAAAATCAAACTATAGGCAAAAGACTGAAATGTGTTTCCATCATCTTGTGTCTGAATCTTTGGCTCTCATGTCTCTGCCCCAAGACATGGCTCCAAACAAAAGAGATGATCTGCTGCAGATGTATTCTTTTTTTTTCCAAGTACAGATTGAGCTGAGCTTCATTCACAATTTCATGTACACAGAGATGTTAAATTTCTACTATGCAGTCCATTTAAAGATCCAGATATAGAACATTTACTTTTCTACAACTACATTCCTTCCATGTTTCCCCCAGGGTTCAATTTGTTCCTAAAACTTTACCTCTTGGGATCAATAAAGTCGTCCATCCATCTAACTGTCCATCTACGAGGAGGTCAACAGAATTCATTTGTTGTGTTCAATCCTCTAGATAACAGGAGCTGGAAGTAAAGTCAGAACAAAATGCAGACTGCACCTTTCAAATGTGTTCACACTCCTTTTGTCACATTACAACCACATACTTCAACAAATGTTATCTGATGAACCAACAAAATGCTGCAAGTCATGGTGAAGTAAAAACAAAAATATGTGGTTTAAACCTTTCTACAAAAAATAAACCTGAAATATATCATTTTGCACAAAACATTCCATGTACCCCATTAACTAACTTGTTGACCCCAGAAAACAATTAGTTGTACTAGATCGTATTTTCAGAGTTAATTGATCTAATTAAATTCCAATATTCAGAGGGTTTTGGCACAACATATTGCAAACCAAGAATTGTATTCTTCTGCTTCGCGGCTGCTGTTTACTTTGTGTGAACCCGTCATTCCAGAGTTCTAAAGAGGTTTGCAATTATAACTTTGCAAAACACGAAAAAGCTCAGGAGGTGGGAACAATTGTAGTTCTCTACTTTACCAATCAGGACAAGAGCTGGATTATTTCCAACTGTGTTTTCAGACTGGATAGTTTTCATATGTGATTAGTGGTGTGATCATGATAAGGGCGTTCCTGTAAAACACAGGTTGCCTGTTAGTTAAATAGCCCTGCATAAATAAAGATTAAAAGCTAAATCCAGCCCACCAACCTCTGGGATATTATTCAAGAATATGTTCCGTGAAGCACTCCTTCTCCCATATACACCTTCCGAATGAGCGGCTGTACCATCAAGCACACTACAAAAGGCTAATTAAGAATATGCATGGCCTGGACTTAACAAGCTCATTTGTCTCCAGCCATCCGCATGGTGCTAACGAGGCCCTCTGCTCATTAAAGCTGTTCAGCTGCGGGCCAGTCAACCTACTGTCAGGTAGCTAACAAGGTAAATGAAGAAGGCAGCCAGTGTTGACTTTGCATGGGAAGCTGGAGGTGGGAGATTAGGCTGCTCGACTGTGCACCAAGACAAGAGGGCAAGGTTTGTTTGACCCGAGAAGCGCTGCGCAGCATTTGCACTCAAAAGACAGCAATCATGCTGATGAGATGCATGACTGTTTGTGTGTGTATGTCTGCGTGTGTAGGTGGGAGGTTAATTAGCCTCCTTGACTTATTGCTGTGATGGTGGGAATGAGCCAAAAGGAGACGAGGTCAAACACAAAAACGAGACACTGATCATGCAAGAAAGAATTGGAGATGAGCAAATATACTTTATCTACAAGCCTTTAAAAAGCATCTTTACAAGCTGTAAACACAAGGACATCAAAGCAGGTTTTAAAATGAGAATCTCAATGCATGTTTCTCTAGCAGGTTTGATGTTATTCAAATTACGCAGCACTGACTCAAACAATAATGTAACCTAATACGTTATGCTATGCAGATTCTTTGTCTGTGCTAATGAAGGTTGACTGGTCTTGTTCTGAGGAATGCTTATAGCAATAGACCTGTATACAGCCTGTACAAAATAGGGTACATAATAAGCAATGTACATATTTTACATATTTGTCAGAAGTGATTCTTGACCCTCAAGGTCCCCTTGCATCAATAAGCATAAAAACAGGATCAAAAATATAAGACAAAAAAAAAACATACAAAAGTAGCATTTAAATAAGACAGCGCAGCTGTGGTCAGGGGGTGTAAGCTAGGTTGGATCTGAAATGTGGCAGTGTGCGAGTGTGTGTTACAGGAGATCAGGTGGGAGTGAATTCCAGGACTGGGGAGCAGAGCGGCTCACTGCTCTGCTTCTTTTGGTAACAAGGTGGTCCGGGGGGACAGTGAGATGAACAGAATAAGAGGATCTGAGTGTGCGGGCGAGTGTAGCAATGCGAGGGGTCTAGAAGGGTTCAGTTTTGAAGGTGAGGAGGAGTATTTCATAGCTGGTGTGATGTGATATGTAATGGGAAGCCAATTGAGCTGTTGTGGAATTGGCGTGATATGATGTATTAAAGGGCAGCTAAATTTTACACCAGTTGTAATTTATCACGGGTTTTATGTGGAAAGCCAAACATAAGTGAGTTACAATAATCCAAACGGGAACTGACCAGAACAGCAGTAGAGTGAGGAATGAGAGAAGATCACATCCCGACTCTTGACCTACCCTTAAGCACAGTGTTATTGCCCAACATGAAAGGAAGTGAAAGGCAAGGAACACAAACGTCACAAAAAGCACTTTATGCTTTTGGATACATTACTAGGGCCTATGCGACAGCATTAAGGTTTTCAAAATAAAAATAAAAATGCTTGACTCGGTTCACTAAAGACGAAAAGAAGTGGAAGAAAATTGTCCCTCCATATTTACCTGTGACATCTGAGAAACTATAAGAAATATTTTTCTCCAAACATATTATTACAGTGCATTTTAAACCTGACAACACTCAGGCAGAGAAATGTTCTTCCCAGGGAGAAAAACACCCGAAAACAAGCCGTGTTGTGAATGCAGTCCATTGCAGCTAGGAATGTTAAGACCTCAGCATTGGAACAACTTAACAGCAGCTGCACAAACGGATCTGCTGCCCTAATAAAGAAGAGCAAACTTTTCAGGTCAAGAATCAATAGTTCATTCACATCTCAAGGACAAGGAGCGCGGCTTTGAAGATGGCAATGTGCACATTTTGGATGAGGAAAAGATAGTTTTGACCTTAAAATAAAACTCAAGGTTTGAGCAGCGGCGCTTTGTCCTCTTTTGTTGAAAGCATAATTTGCATAGAAACAGAAAAACCTTGGCATCTTTCTTTTTCTTATACTTAAACAGGAATAGACTTGTGACAACAAAACGCACACCGTCAGAGCGAATAATTTTTTTTCCCCTCATCACTGATTGCTGTCTGCTACCAGTCAGTAGAGGAGATGCCCCATTTTGCAGTATGCACTGGGAAAACTAATGGCTTCGGAATAATGTGCTTACAAGTTATTGGTGCATCTGGCATGATTTCCAAATCAAGAGTTGTATATAAAAACAGAACTGCCACCACCAAGTTTAAGGCTCTGGCCTCATTTATCAGTTCTAGGCCAACATTTATCCAGCCACCATGTGGCAAAAGTTTCAGCTCGTCTTAATGAGGCTGGGATCCAAGTTGAGATAAGGTAAGGCAACATGAGATTAACTTTATTGATCCCGGAGGGCAAGGAATGCTACCAGGGAAATTGAGTCATTACAGGAGCCAACAGATGAGGTGCAGGACGGAGGGCAGAATGGAAAGAAAAACAAGGAGCTGCACTGTGCCAGGAGAAGTCCAAGCAATCATCATTCCTAGTCTGAAGTCTCCAGCAAATGAGAAGGTGGCGGGGTTTAGTGGAACCTTCAGTGTAATGCTGCCCAAGGTTACAAAGTGCAGGGATTTCTTATGTTGAGGGGTAATGTTTTTACTCCACATTTTCCCCCTCACCCAATTTCTCCAAAAAAATCCTGAACAAGTGAATATGATAGTGATTTCCACACTATATAAACAAAACTAAAATGAATACATTTAGGCTAATGCCTCCTGTTGTCCTCATTTTGTGGCTGTGGTAGATTTGGCTGTCTTTCTCAGGTCACTTTGACCCGAAGACAACAGGAGGGTTAAATAAACACATGCATATTGAAGAAAATTAGGGGTCATCATTTCCCCCCATATCACTGGCATGTTATTTCCACAGTTAAATCATTTTGAATTGCTCATTGTTCATGTGTTTTTTTAGATGGCGTTGTGGAAATTGAGTCTCAGTTTTAACCGTGATGATCTATGACATTATTATTGCTTGGTCTACTTAAAGTACCTGCATCTGCAGCACGGGTTGGACATGCATTTCAAATTCATCATCATACTAAGGACACATGAGCCTTATGCACATGAGTTTATTCATGAGATTGCTTTCTAGACAATCTAACTCTGGAAATAAAGTGATAAATACATATAGAGTCCCTCCACATAGCAATATGAGACGAGTTAGGCGAGGGCTGATGAATTTCATTACCGCTCAGTAACATTTCAAGGCACCGCTTTTGAATAAAATGAGAATGTGTTTACAGAAAGGATCCATTTAAATGAGAGGCAAAGGTGAAAACAAAAAAAAAAGTAAAGTAGTAAACATAAAAAAGCATACTTACACAGATAAAAGTGTGAAAGAGAAACTGATAAGGCATGGGGGGAAATGGATGAGGTGTTGGTAGTCTCGAAAGCCCCAGGCGGCGATAAATGAGATCCAGTCAAAAAATCTCGTACAAAGAAACAGAAGTAGTGGGATGCAACCGGCGTGTGTTTTGAAAGAGAATCTGTTTGTACACACGTGTCAGAGCTTTTCAGGGCATCACACACCTTCTTGACTGAGGGCAGCTCCTGGGACGCAAGCTCATATGGCTGCAGCACATAGAAAGCTTTTGCACAGATATGGGCTGAACTCTGCGAACTAATGTCTTTAGTATTTCTTTCACGCTGCTTAAAAAAACTGAGCTAGGGGATGTTTGGTGCATTCAGGCACACAGAAAGGGGAGTAGCCTCACAATCTCTCATTTAATGGACCTATTTTTGCAGAAAAAGGCACATCCTGCTGAGTACAATGGGAAAGAAATTGGAATATTTTCTACAGCATGATAATGTGGACTGTAATTAACCGTTAACTCACCTTTACACTTCACAAAGATGAAAATGGCTCATCCAAATCAAGCTATAATCACATCGGCTATTCACAGTGGAGGAAAGCAATTTCCACATTATTAGTTTCCACTAAACATAGAGTAGTTGTGGAAACTACGAATCAAAGAATCACTCTGGAATGAAAGACTATAATTTTCCTCTAAATATTGTGTTCGTCAGGCTTTTTAAGCTATTTAACCTAAAGTCATACGCTCCCCCCAGTATTGTTTTTATGAATAGCATATTTGTTTGGACCAATTAAATTACAATGGTGTTCATGACGGTATTGTAACATTTCCCATGCTTTTTTGACCTGCTTTTTTTTTTCTTCTTTAAACTCTTAAGATGAGTAATTATTTTATGATGTTGACTTGTTATTTATTGGATTTTCCTATCATATGTAGACTTTTATAAT
The DNA here is from genome assembly GCA_903067075.1 of Micropoecilia bifurca. NCBI lineage: Eukaryota > Metazoa > Chordata > Actinopteri > Cyprinodontiformes > Poeciliidae > Micropoecilia > Micropoecilia bifurca. Next base: position 39,800 of record CAEGAF010077641.1, read on the forward strand.
ATTTATTTTCTGAGCCCCAAATTCCGTTATTGCACATTATATGCCATTTGGAAGTGAGAAATGCAAAGTTGAAAAAAAATAATTTCAACTATGTCCCAATCAAACTAATGAAATATGCAATATAAAACAGGGAATTTGAGCATTGTAATCAAAGATACAAAAAACAAAATACAGTATGTAAATGTTTTTGCAGCTCGTTAGAAATAATTGGAGCACCAACTTTAGCATATTGGTAATAATAAAATCTATAACTACTTTTGTAATAATAGAGGGACTCTGAAATTGAAAGTACTATTGATGCTAAAATGTGCAGAATCATTGTTACACATTTGACATTGGGGGAGTGTGTGCCACATGTCTAGAAGACACAAAATATAATATTCTTGGTCCATTGTTTTAATAAGAAATTGTGTGTTTACCAAGCTTTTACATGGAAATGTGCTGCAAATAAAAGCTTTGCATTAATCTGACAAATATTTTTTTTCCAGGGATAATATTTTCGTTTACTGTCAAATGTGAACATTTTGAATGTTTTGTTTTAAATGTTTTCAGTTCAAAAATGTTTTCATCAAACTCGGGATAATTTTTCTTTGATGCGAGATGTCAAACAAAACTATTTGTGCTTCTCCAGGTCTTCCAAGCATATTTTGATTCAGCTTGGGATTCTACCGTTCTCTTCTTGTAACAAAAATTCAGACTTAAACAACCTGTATGAAAATAGCTTATGACTTTTTTTCTACAAACAACCGATTCTGCTTTTTTACATGCTCTTTCTAAGCTGATTTTTTAATTTAATAAATTTTTTGTGAACATGTCTAATATGTTGTAGGGAAAACAGCTTTTTTTCCTGGAAAACTGTTTTTCATGCCATTATCACAGCACAGTTCAAATTGAGTTCAAGATTTCATAAATCTTTGCTTCCATCTAAAAAACACATTTATTTTTTTTCAAACCTAGTCAGATGAAGTTATCATAACAAGTACACTGTACCATCACTGCAGGAAATGGAACAGACGAAAGGCTATTTCAATGAATTATTTAGGAAATTACATTAAACTAAACTGATTTTTTCCCCCCCAAGAATATAAAATTATGAGTTGCAATATTTTTTTCTCCCAAGTTACAGCTCTTGTACTTCACATGTACAGAGTTGGGTTCAGATCTAACAATCTATGCTTCATTTGAACCTGACAGGTCATACCTTATATTAGGCCTCGATTTCCTTTTAGGCTCATTAGCTGAACAGTCAATTAGCTGGTTTGTCAACGCTGCAGTCTGTGCTCTCAGTTAACATCGCACACAAACCTGACTCTACACCCTCGCCCAAAACAAGGTGATTCCCCCATATCGCTGAGTAAATAAAGGTTTGTGATCACAGTGCATATCATTACATGCCAACCAACAATGTTTGAATCATTAATGAAGGTGCATGGTTTCATTAAACACATTTGAAATGTAAGGATTTGTGTTGAAGGATGACTTCAATACTTTGAACTTATTTTAGATCCAAAATAAGATTTATTGGCCAAGTTTCTGTGCATAAATTTGACTGGTTTTGCATGCTCACAATGTTGTTTTTAACTGTAAATATATGTCCTATGGAGGATATAAAATATTAAAAAGAGCATGAAGAGCATGTGTGTGTAAACACAATACATTTTACTTTGAAGTTAGAATACTTCCTATTTTACTTTATCTTTGTAAAATCAAATCCACAAGTCTAGTGGCTCATGGAAATGATTTGATGTTGTGGAGTGACCGTCACAAACCCCTCATCGCAGGTCCAGACAATTTGTGAAATGATCCAAACAGGCGTGTGCGAGCAAATCAGTTCACAAACCTGACTTATTTTATATCGGTTGAATTGGGATGAAAGGCACAGATGTCCAGTAAATATTAGAGAAGTTTGACTGAAGTCAAAGTGTTTAATAGGCAATTGTTCAATTGGTGATTTCCAAATAAAAAGTTAGATAAAGTTTCCAAGTTGTGTTTGCCTTTAGTGATTTCTACTCTTACCTTTTATTGAAAAAACAATTAAAATATCCCTTTCAGTCAGGCTGTGAGTAACTGTGTCGGCTGTAAACACTAGCTGCTAATTGTTGCTGATTGCTGCTTCGTCTGCAGCAGGCCACACCTGCAGACTCTCTGAGGGGAACTTTTGGTTCATGTTCTGTGCGTGCCGAGATCCTGCGGGGGCTCTTGTCGAGATCAGGAATTAAACCAAACCCCCAGCATACACCGCACTGCTGGAAGTAAATTAAATGCAGGGTGCTTACAATAATGAATTGCACAAGTCTCAGCGTGGAATCTCAAAGGCACGGTGAAGAACGAGTTAATGCAGTGTTGTCAGTATGAGAAATGACAGCTCTAAGAGTGACGGATAGTTAAAGATCCTAAGTTACATTTCAAATACTTCATCTCACCATAATGAAAGATATACAAACTAAAAGGTCAAGTTAAACACCCGACTTTAGTAAATATCTTAATTGGAGGTATTTTTAGTACTAAAGTAATTTCAGCTTTAGTCTATGCTGTACAATGCCTTAGCAGTTTTAAAAATATCTGCCCTCTCATAGATGTGTTTTATGTATGATAAACCATTTTCCTCTCTTTTGATTTGTTCTTTAGCGATATTAAATACGTTATGCTTTTCGGATGTTCTTACACAAGTCACAACGGTTAAACTCCACTTGGTTTGAAAAAAGAAAACATTGTACAAAAATACACTCATTAATTGCGTCTCAATAAGTATCTCTCTGGATGACAACTTCGCGAGCTGTGAAAAACTCATTATTTCAAGTAATTGAGAGGCTCACACCATTTAAAATGCGACTAAGCTGACAGAGCAGCTGGGGGTTTACAGCAATATACTGTAGTTGATAATATTGTCTACATTTGTGTGTATTGCCTACCGGATTGTCAGACACCCAACTGGTTCCAAGAGGTGGTGGCCTCAAGCTGTGAGGTTGCCTTTCTTCAGTAGGGACTGGAAGACATCTTCGCTCTGGTATGATAAGACAGGAATAAATAAAAATGTATTAAAACTTGCGACTCCAGCATTTGCTTTTATTTTAGACTGCTGGTGTTCTTTCCTAACAACCTGATAGATTACTTAAAAGTTTTGCCTAAATATGAAGCTTTATTTTTGTTTATTGGTTTAGTGCTATGAGGGCTGCGATGAAGCATTAGCCAGTGTGGCTTTTTGGCCATCATGTAGATTGAATACAGTTAGCAGGCATTGCTGATAATGGAGTCACACTGATGTCTTTGGAAAGTTCTACGTTTGAAGGGAAGCTCTTCTTCACTCATCCTCTGAAGAAGAAAAAAACACAAGTTCCTGTTAGCTATAGCATATTTTTGACATTTATGAAATGACCATAAACTACTTGTTACTACATAACTTTGACAGTTATGTAATAATATTCAAAACCAGAAATACAGGTTCTATCATGTTCTTTTATCACCAGTCCATTCACAGGCTACCTAATCAGGTGTACATTGCTGGTATTGAGTTGGACCACATTTTATTTTCAGAGCAAACAACATTCATATCTGCATAGTTTCATCCGCCTTCAGATTTAGTTCATCCTGATGTATGAATGATGCAACTCTGCTACTCCATCATATCCTAATAGCTGCTCTGTTGGACTAATAAATGGCGACATAGAGCCTGTTGAATACACTGAAATTATTGATGTGTTCAAACAAGTGGTGTTAGATTATTTAAGCTTTGTATTGGAGCAATACCCTAGTTGCTGAAGCCAATCAGAGGACGAGTACACTTACGTTATAAAACAGATGGATGTAGTCAGCAACAATATGCAATTCTGAGTCCAAGGAGCCTCAAGTGTGCCAGGAAAATATCTACCACACCATTTCATCACTACCACCAGCATGAACGGTGGATAAAATCCTGGATGGATTCATGCTCTCGTGAAATTCTGACTTGATTATGTGAACGATGCAGCTGAAATTGAGACTCTTCAGACCATGTAACATCTTTTTCCAGTCTGCCATCTTTCAATTTTTGTTAGGCTGTGTGAATTATAGCCTCAGTGTCCTGTTGTCATCCGACAGGAGTAGCACCTGGTGTGGTGTTTTGCCACGAGAGTCAATCTGCTTCAAGATTCAACCTGCTTTCAAAGACAGAATGTCATATACCTGGACTGGAATAAGTAGCTATTTGAACTACTGCTTCCTTTCTATCATATCAAACCAGTCTTACCAGTATACTCCGACCTCCAATAAAAACAAGATATTTTTGTCCCAACTTTGGCTTACTGATTTTTCTTTTTTTTTTCCATTTACAGTCTGTTCTCTGTAAATCAGAGAATCGTGTGTGAAAATCTTGAAATGCTCAGACGTGCCTGTCTGGTGTCAGTAACTGTCATGTTCAAATTGCCTTAAATTTCCTTTCTTCCTCACTGAAATGCTCAGGTTGAACTTTACCAAGTTGTCTTCAAAACTTTGAAATAACTAAATACACTGTGCCACTGCAAGGTGATTGGTTGATTAGCTGTTTCTGTTAACAAGCACTAAGTGGTCAGTAAGTATATGTGCCCTCTACTATGTAAACGTCCTTATTGCAGCTCTAAAGTATAATTTATTTCTAATCAATTTTCGGAGGCGAGTGTGTTTGATTTTCTTTCATCTGTCTCTAGGGCTGGAGCAGAATGACTTGAATTCTAAGTCCTTTCAAACGGAGCCATGTGTAGCTGTGCCAACATACCTGCTTGCCAGGTTTTCATAGATAAACCATAGTACTATTTTTTGACATATTGGGAAATAAATTTTCCCTTGTATCGATGGGTATTCTCTTCCACAAAATGTGCTGTCCTTTATCGGGACATGGTAGTGTAACAAGAAAACAAGCATAAACAGCGATAATAAAAGTACGAACTGCCTTTAGCAAACATATGGATAGGCACTGATTGGTTATTTTTCTCTTATTTTCCACATTGTGTGGAACCCACTTGAGTTGATTAAATGCAACCCAGATTTATTTATCCATTCCATACTTATATGAACTCCAAAATTAAATGTTAGGCAAATATCAAAACAAATTGATGAATTCGGTCTTCTGAATCTGCAAAAGTGTAACATTAATAAAAGTTGAGAAGATGTATTAAATCAATTAATCTATATATGTACAAATACCTACTAGCTGAATCAACTGGGCAAGGAGCACATTAACTGAAAAAAGGGGCCAAAATGGCCATGGGTAACTCTGGAGAAGCTACAGAGATCCAACGCTCAGGAGGGGAAAGTCTGTTGACAGGACAAACATAAGTCAACATCTGCACAGTTTTGGCCTTTGTGTAAGAGAGACAAGAGAAAAAGCCATTGTTGGGTTCAGTTCCCTTTGAATTAAACTTGCATGACCCGTGTTTCTATTTTTGTTTCAGCTCCATTCAGCTGTGGGGATGTGCACAAAGCAAACTGACACCATTTTGGGTTTGTTTGTCTACTTGTGTGCTCACATAACCCAGTTACAATACTGTTTGCCAAGAGCGTGAATAAAAATTACTGTAATCCATTGGCGTCTAACCTCATTAGTTTAAAAGGTGCCGATATGGTACATATGGTTTACACACAAGTTTACCAACTCAATTTGGATGAAACTAACCTGTCAATAAAAACACTCGCTTGAAAACCAGTGTAGAGAGTTCCAGCCCGTTTCTCATCTTATGAACTGTATTGGTTTTACTTTAAAGTAGAAAGGAATGGGAGTAGGTGCCGACAGGATGCCAACAGCAGGCCAAGCGTGAACGCAGATTGAATTTCAGAAATCCACAAGTATTCTGAAAGCCCCACAAATTACAGCGTAATTCTATGAAAGTAGATTCTGGCTTTGATCTAATCTTGAAAATTCTCTGTATTCCTTTTTATTCTCTCTTGTGCGTGCTGCCCATCCAGTATGGATGTTTGTCATTGTTTTTCTTCTCCACTGATCTATTCCTGAAATAACTGCACTCCCCTGTGGGCCTTGCTAGGGGGTCCCGTCAAATTTGAAACTGTGTGTCTGTCCTTTTCTCATTCTTCCCATTTTTGTCCCCTTTTCTGTTCTCCTCACCATTTGCTCAACTCACTCTCCCCCCTTTTTTTGCCCCCAAGGACATTATTTGCTGTAAATATGTGTCTGTTTGTCAGCTTTTCACCACCCAGTTTTCACCAGCTCTCTTATCTTATCACTGCCCCCTTCAGCTGCTGACAGGAGCTTCTGTTTGCAAGGCTCTCAACTCCATTCCAAAGCAAAGCAAAGTTTTCTGTCATGAAGAGATGTCAACCCATAGCTTTAAACATTTTACATTTTGTGTTTGTGTACAAAGCAAGTAGCTACTGCGCTGGTGCTACTTGTTTTAATGGGGTGTGAAAATCTAAAACCTGTACGGATTCTGTTGGGAATTCTGGTCACATCAGATGTTAAAGTTTCTAAACATGTTTATTAAAATGTAAAAGAAGTAATCTGTATTATAAGGTTTGCTACTAAGAACAACAATGATGTTCAGGATGCTTGTGTTTCTTCTGTGTTCCTTGATAGGAGTAAAAAACTTGTACTGGCTGTAGTTTTTGAAGATGAATGTTGCTCCTAGACGAGGTTAACTGGGTCAAGAAAGCTATGGTGTTCTGACAACACGTCTTCCAAATGTGCAATGTTTCATATTTTGCTTCCACAAATATTAGACGACAGTTTTCAATAAACCTGTATTACATTTTCACAGTTCAGCTGCAAAGTCTTTGAAAAATCAGTAGCAGTACAGCAGAGATGGGCATTGGGAATTTAGCTTCGTCAGGTCTGATCATTTGAAACAAAGTGGATCAGAAAGGTGAAATTTGGGGTGAAATCAGAAAATCTGTCATTTTTATATTTTGCTACCTGTGTGCTTGATAATTACCAAAGAGTAAAACGATGAAGGGAAAAGTATCTGAAAGGTGTGAAGAGACAGCTTAAGATGCAATTTCAGCTCTCCTTTAAGGACTGTAGTTTAATATAGGACGCTGACAATGTTAATTATCCAGGTGACAAAGTTAGGAATGACATTTTCCAGAACAACTTGCTACGCTAAGGAGTTTTTTCTTGAAACGTTCAACGGCAGGTGAACTCTTTGCACTCGCAGCTGTAAATTGATTGTTTCACCCTTTACTCCTAACATTTATTTCCGACTCACTTCTTTAAACACTAATAAATTGTGCTGAAAAAGTTGTTTTTAGTTCACCTTTTTCAGCTGTTACAAATGGAAGATTAGCTGGCCAGGATTATGAAGCATTCACAAGCATTGGTTGTTTAAAACACCATTAATAAATTAAAATTGGCTACGTTCGTATAGGTGTAAGAATGATGGGATATAATGCATCTCTGTGGATAAATTGTCTCCATGCACTGCAGTCCTTGACAGAACACAAGAGGAGGGAATCTATGAATAATAATTGAACGAGACGTTTATAATCATGCGTCTCATGATTGGCGGAAAAGCAAATCGGTCTGAGAAATTCTGTGTGTAAACCATACAGGTAATCACCAACATTTTTATACTTACTTCTTAATGAGATTATTCATTTGTTTGTGTAAACTTTCTCTCACTGACTGACAGAATAAGCTCCTCTCCACTGCAGCTCTGAACCAACACTGTTTTTCCTCAATATTATTCAACATTTATGTACCGCAGGACCCGATTTCCCCATACAAAAACAAATCCAAATGACCTTCTAGAACAACTACATCACATCCCTTAAGGTGAAGATCCGAAAAAACGCACAGTGTATTGATCTTAATAGAATAGAACATTCCCAATAAGTTGCAAACAGCGGATAATTAACCTGCTTCTGGACATAAAAATATTTTCTCGAGTTCTAACAAAAATGGCAAGAACCTTCTATCATCAATCACTTATAAACTGAATAAAGAGAATAAAGAGTTACAGGACACCTTTCCACTCAAGTCCAGTTTTTAATGAAATGCTCCCTAAGCACAATTTGTCATCCAATACGTCTTTCCACCTGTATTCATCTCTTTTCCTTATTAAAAGTTTCCATCGCTCAGCTTTACCAAAGACCTCATTAGCTGCTTATGTCAATGCGCTGTTCTGATGATGAATAGCTGCTTTGTCACCAGGTCAATGCTGCAAAGTATTGCACAGCTTACGTCGCCAAGCAAAACTGATGGCCCCCGGGGTGAAAAATAACTCCAGCACACACTTCCCTTCAATAAAATATCTGGATGATGGAGTTGGAAACCTCTTTTTGAAAATGCCGTTTTAGTTTCTGCTTGTGTAAAACTTACATTCTTTTGTAAATAAAAACTGAAAATGTAGATCATTGTTGGACAAATTAAGATCTCAAGAATTCACATCCACTTAATCACCCATTTTTATCATGGCAAAACAGCCTAAGATATACTATGTTATCACAAGGTCAGTATCAGCAACAAACTTATTAAAATTTTACCTTCGAAGGAAAGTACAATTTATTAAATCCCACACACCATGCTAGTGTATGTTTAAACCATAGCATCCATAGAAATAAACTTTTTTGTAGTGAGATGACTTACTACTACTGGTAGACAAGATTGATACTATTAGCTTTGTTGTGCATGTGGCTAACTAATAAAAATGGAGTTAGAAGGAACATTAAGTATTATTTATGACATTCTGTAAATAACATGCTGGTTTATGTTCTTTATATAGAAGTTAAATAGTTTTAACGAGCCATTATGAACCAGTTTGGTGGTTTGAAGAAAATGCATATTATTTAGTAACAATTGATAAGCTAAGAAGTTTTTGGTTAGTTTGTTGTTTATGGGTCCTGTCGGTATGCATGATGTCCTGATTATCTAACCAAATAACAGGAAAGCGATGTGCAGCATTTTGTAATAATTTTATGAGGTCAAAGCTACTCTTTTGGCCGTCTTAAACAGCCTCTCCCCTTGTTATTTTTGTAGCAGATATCCCAATATTGCAGAGCTGCTAATCAGGGTAGTTTTATGAAAAGTCAGCATCATTGAGGAGATACTTAGAGTTCCAAAAAATGAGAAACGTCCCACCCAGAAACGGGTTACCAGAACAAGTGCAGTCATTGTTTTTGACAGCAGTTTTTTTGAGCATATACATGCACTGGAGGATCATACAAACTGCTTGAAACAAAAACCCTTCCCAGCTGGGCCACACACTAGCAATATGATACTGATTCAGTTTGTACCTTTTTCCACGTAGCCCATGTTTTTACCTGGCTACTTGATCCCTCATCTTTATTATGTTATCTGTCTAGCAGTGCAGGCCTGACTTTTTGCAGAATCACGGTAGGTCTCTGTAGTGCCAACTGTGATGGCAGTTTTCTATAAAGTCATCTGACATGCACTTATGCACACGAATCTCAGCAGTAAATCAGTTTCCTCGAGAGCAAAGCTGTAAATAATAGCTTTTTTGGCACAATCATTGCTACCATTAATTAAAAAAATATGAGTATGTTAACACATCCACTGTGATGTTTCTTTCCATTTTTGTGTGTGTTTGTCGAAAAATTCCTAGGAAACACAAACACTGCAATTCTCCAGAATAATATGACACACCAAATGCATGGATCTTTAAACAAAACATGCTTTTCATACCAAAAAAATTAAAACTCTCATTGTCCAAATTTAGTCAGTATTGCCCAAAAATTGTTCTGTGTCCTCTGCAGATTTTGCAACTGGTAAGTAAATGCAAATGAAGATTATTATTCTTTTAAGAAAATAACTACTAGCTTACCTTAATTATCCTCAGTAATGGAGAAAGAGCGGCTTGTGAAAATGCTACCTCTGCCTTTTCCTGTTCTGTGCCTGGATTCCATTTTTCCCATTTGAAAACTGTTTATTTGTCCAGCTGAAATAATCTATTAATTTGATTTTCATTTTTTTCTCTTTGCCTCATTCTCTGTGCTCTTCAGGAGCATTTTCATGTGGCCGTCTCCTTGCCCAGCTACTTAAGCTGTCCATCAAAGAATGTTTATGCTTTGCTTTGCAGTTTGACTTTTTTTTTTTTTAATATGCGCTGACTTCATAGCACATATAAGAAACAGTTGATGTGCTTATGGACCATCCATCCATCATAAGTCTATTACATATTCAAGGCTCCAGCTTGATCTGTAAAGCCTCTCTTTCATTTTCCTCCTCTGCTCTTTTCTGCCCGCCCCATCTGTCTCCTGATCCTTTACTGTCTCCAGTAATACATTCACACATCTCTGTACTTTGTCTGTCATCTTTATAATATTCAGATCCTTTTTAACCTTGGTCCTATACAGTGACGTTGATAAATAAAAATACAATTTATCACCCCAAGTCCTACCTGCTTGTAAAGTGTCATATTAATGTGAAGGCTCTAGATTTGATCTCATAAGTACCCGCAAGCTACCGAACACCTGCCTCTCAAAAGGCAAATTATGAGAAAGGGGAATGTTGAGCACAATTTTCATCTTTGTGTAGATGAGTTCTGAAACGTGTGATGCAATGCCAAAACTTTAAAGAAAACATCAAACTTAAAAAGGAGAAAGAAAAAAAAAACCTGAGTAGCCACTGAACTCGCAAGATTCCCTTTTTAGCATACTTGTCTACTTCCAAAATTTGTAGGCGTCTTGGTGTATTCCCGCATACTCGTTGATGCACAGCTAAAAAGGTCCTTCCCTGTCACCAGCGGCCATAGATTCAGCAGTTATTGCAGTTTATTCAGCACTTTATCAACAAAGAACCAAATGTCACTTTCGCTGGTTCTGTAATGTATTTTCCACCCATTTCATGGGGGTGGAGAGGCTGAACAGGAGTTTATTCAATAAATAAGTGCCTCTGATGGCAACCATATTAATATATATATTTTTTATTTGTGAGTCAATATATCTTGAGTGTCAAGTCACGAAGATTTATGAGAAAGCTTTTTACAGCGGCAACAGAATTTGGATTTAGGTTTAGTACATTAAAGACAGTTAGCCTACTTTACAAAGATGTTTTGAAATGAACAAGTAGGGAACATGGCAGCTTTAAAAAGAGCTGCATTTCACTTTTCCAGAAGTTCATGCTGGTTGCCCATTTCAAGCTGACTTTGGTCTCCAGGACCAAAGACTTTCAACCTTCCATTGCACGCTGGACTTGTGCAATGGAATCCTCTTGTGCAATGGAATCCTAGATTTGTTTTTTTTTTTTTTTTCCTTCTAATGGCGACTCTGAAAAAGACTGAGGCCAATTTTAAGATGTCAGATTTGGCTATTTGATGTGAAATCAGATTCTTATAAAGTTGATTTTAGCATAAATGTATACCCAGTACTTTCACAGAAAATGAAAGTAACAGTTAATTGGTTGTGATTTAAAATTATGCTATGTGCCTGGAAAATTCATAATACCCTGCCTTTAAAAAGCATATTGATTTAAGTTTGATTGGATTTAAGCCTGAAGTAATTTGTCAACAACAATTTTGACATCATTAACCATTTGTTCTAATGTGAATGGTAAATGTTTCAGCAATTTGGATTTTTTGTTTGTTTGTTTATTATGTCATAGTCACAGGATGACCAATTACATTTGATATAGTGCATAATAATATCCGATTGGATTTTTGGACTCAGGCCATTTCATCTTCTCATCACCATGGTCTTTATCCTCATCCCTCTTTTGTGTTCTCTCTGTTATCTTCACTGCTTAATTAAAACTCACAAAGCATCAGCTCATAATTACTCACAGGTTTTAATAAATTCCTATGGTTACAGTGATGCATATTTATTTGCACGTGTGTTTGTAGCCTTGTATTTAAAGACCACTTTTCCAACAAATACTACATTGTGGGGACCAACTGCTCCTGATGGGGCCTAAAGCCCAATCCACATAAGAAGAAGTGTTTTTTTTGTTTTGTTTTGTTTTAGGTTTAGGGTCAAGTTTAGGATCAAGATGTGAATTGAGTTTAGGTTGAAAAATGAATGGAAGTCTATGCAAATTCCTTGTGAATGAAATATATACTGTGTGTGTGTGAGAGAGAGAGTGAGCAAGCAGAGAAGGTGTATGTACAGTTATGCTGATCAGGAGAGTGAATGAGCAACAGTAGCTCATTGAACTTTCTCATTAGCAGTATCCACTTGGCAAACAACAAGGAAGTCTGTGACAAACAAAGTTCAGTCAAACCCAACGGATAACTAAGGTTCAATTCTGAGGCAGCACAAATTGTATGACAGAGCATCCCACTGAACCTCTTTACCTACAAGGCAATTAAACTCTTTCCAGAGAAATCATTTGTATTATTTTGGCTGCACAAAGCGTATATCAGTGCACTTTAAAAGTCAATCAATTATTATTATTTCTCTATTTCTTTCTAAATTATTTGAGCTCAGACAGCAAATCATCATTACGAGGGGCTTGTAGTTATTCCATCAGTTCAATGAGAGCACATTAAGATATGCTGAGTATTAAGCTTCATAAGCAAAATTAAAATTAGCAATGAGTAGACTAAAATTGAAACAATTTCAACGTATGACTTAATAACCTGCAGAGGAATTGGAAGAATTACATATTAGTTTTTTATTAAAGCCCATGATAGCAACTTTGAAACATTTACTTCAGGTATGATGGATAATTTCCTCACCTATATGACATCAGGCTCAAAAACATCATCTATAGCAGGAGGCCTCAAATCCAGGCTTCCTGGGTCGGTGTGTCCTGCAACTTTTAGATGAGTCTCTGGTTGAAACACGCCTCAATTAAATCATGAATTACCTCCTCAGTGTGTAGCCATGATCTCAGAGTCCTGTAAATGACCTCATTATTTGACTAGGTGTGTTAAAGCAGAGAAACCTCTACAGCTTGCAGGTTACTGGCGATTAAGGCCTGGATGCGAGGATCACTGCTCTAAAGTACAGAACAGCTGCTTGTTTTCACAAGATTTTAGCAATGCTTAAAGATTTTTTTTTTTTGCCTTTTCGGTATAAATGAAAGAAAGTACTCAATTTAAGGAAAGTCTAAATAAAATGACAAAGTATCTCTGTTACCAGCAACTGTGTACAGAGAAAATCCAAAAAGATGGACGGAAATACTCAAGATATTTTCTATACATCGATTGGCAAGGAGTCGATTACAAAGACATTCAAGAGCCTCGTAGTAACTCTGAAGGAGCTGCAGAGCTCCCCTGCTCAAATGGAAGAATCTCTTGACAACAACTATTAGATGTGAGCATTTACATCTCACCATCAGCCACATGGGCACCAGAATGAAAAATGTTTCTCTGAGTAGACAATACCTAAACTGAACTTTTTGTCATGCATGCAAAAATGTGTTTAGAAAAACTAGTACTGCAAATTCCAATGACCAAAACCCCATCTCCTCTGTAAAACACATTAGTGGTGTTACATGGAAAGCTGGTAGAGAGACACTCCATAGTAAAATCAGCTTTGATTGCAGTGGAAAGTGGTCTTGCAAAAGTATTGATTGTCAAATAGGTTTCCATTTATCCAAACATTCTTAGAACTTTCTTTCTTACACTTCGCAATTGTACATCCCTCTATTGGCCTATCACAACATATGTAGAAGTTTCTGTTTGTAAAACCTGCAATATCAACGTGACTCTGTCATTATGCCTGGTGCTCCTGCATTTGGCATTGGCCCGTGATTAGAAGAACAGTGACGGTTTTCTGTTAAACTGAATAAAGGTAGAGCACCCAGGTGTGTCATCACTGCGGTGAGTGCTTGCCAACACAGAATCCCTGCTTAACCTGTAATGGCTGCACTGTATTTGCATCTCATCCCGATGCAACAGTCACTTCCATCGCTTTTGTCCCCTGCCTGCCCCCTCCATGCCGTCTGACTCGGAGAATCCCTGCCATCTGGAAGAGATGGATCTTTTCATCATCTTCACACCAGGTGGAGAATTTCCAACTGCACCCCATCCCATCTGCACGTCAATGCCTTACCGAGGGAGGAATCGAATATCCACACATCCTGGACCTTTTCCAACATAGAGACATGACAAACAACCTGGGGGGCTGATCTGTATTCAGCTTGGGAGGATAACCCTCTACGAAACTAGGTGGTTGATGGAAATCTTTTTAACAAAACCCATTCAAATGTAGTTCATCATTTAACTTATTTCCAATACCATCTTCCAGACTTTAGATTATAGGTAAGAAAAAGAATCAACTCAGCAGTTTAGTAATCTCAGCAGTATTTCACGTCCTTCGTCGTAAATACAGTCCAGTGCTAAAGTTTAAGGAAAGCTGCATTTATCCGTGACAAAGCCAAAGCTAACCTATTTATTAATAGTAAAAACTTTTGTTGCAGACAAAATTCCAAGCCTGAATACCAATGAGTTGTAACCCCTACCAAGCCAATTTGCTTTGCTCTTCAATAATGTAGGAGTCCAGTGCCACACCACCAGATGTGTGATGGCTCCAGCTGTTTGAGAGGTTGCAGCAATAAATTCAAGTGGACTGAATGAAAACAGTACTGTTGTGAATTTTCTACACCTTGATCATTTTATTACTTCAAATTGTAAAGTTTTTTTTGCTTACTTCTAGGTAAATGTATTGTTCTCCTTCGGTAATGATATTTTTTTGCAATTGCTACTTTGTACATCTAACCATGAGGTATTGTAGGTATGAGCTCTATCATTCAATAGTTTCTAGAATTAGCTGTTTGTTTATTTAGCTCACTCTATTGAAAATATATCACTGCAAGGCGGCAACCTTGCAGCTACATGGAAGTACCTCGAGCTTTGAGGAAAGAAAAATGAACCAAAACAAAATGCTGTTGACATTCACAAGCAGAAGATAAAAGCTTCTCTGGGAATATGCGGGATTTTTTTTGAAGAGCCTTCTGCTGGAGCCAAATGTTTCATATTATGATGCATCACTTCAAAGCATCTGTCAGCACTTGCTAAATCCCAGTTTTTATATTTTTGTACGTAGTTGAAGTACGTGCACTTCTGTGTTTCCATAGGAATGGGAACATAGACATAGATGTCTTCATGTCATAGACATGCTGCTTTGTTCTGGGCAGCAGATGAGTGTACCTGGGTCTTTCCAAGTATCTTCTAACTCTTGACTAATAGCAGAACAACACAACTTCAAAATTTTAATTTACATTCATTCATGGAAAGAAAGCAATGTGCTCGTAATCTGCCATTTTATTGTACGTACTGCCTCATCTACAGCTTAGCATTCCGTTTTAACCTTATGCATTTCAAAAAAAAAAAAGTGTCACACCTTCCGAACAACAGCAAGCCTAGCTTAATCCTTTCTAATGAAAGCAATATTTATTTGCACTTGTGACCAAAGTGCACAACAATGGGTAAAAAAAAAGTTCAATATCAATAAAGGTGAGTATTACTCAAAATAAACTCTTAGTGGTTTGGCTGAAATAGTTTTCATCAAAACATTGAGTCTTTTCCATGGCATTTCTCTCTATTCTTAGTCCTAGTTTCCACATGTCACATTCAAACCCCACAGGTGAGGCTCATAAGCCTGATGAAGACATTGGCTGCACTTTTCCAGATGGTGCATTTGCTGTTTCTGAGCTAAAACCAGGCCAAAAAGGCAAAAATAATAATAACTGCATTTAGATTTTTCCAGCACACTTTATATTTTATTAATGAAAAAAATGATCAACAAAACATAACATTTATCTCATGCCTTTATTGCTAGCCAAAAGCATTTAAACCCTTTAAATTCTTCTAATATTTTTTATGTGTTAAAACCACATTAAGATACATCAGCATTTAATGTGACAAACACAGGGAGTGTTTCATTTTAATATGGACAATAAAAACCTGAAAAATATGTTGTCTGTTTAGACCCAGTGACTCAGAACAGTATGTAAAAAATACTTTTCACTGCAATAATGGCTCTTGGTCTTTTGAGGTAAGTTTCCACCTACTGCCCAAAGCTGCATCATCTTGGATCTAAACCAGATTTGACTACAATAAAATGCTCTGGGTTAAACTACATTAATCTGAAACGCCATGGAGGGTAGGAGAGTATGTTCGTGTGTAGCGTTATTTTCCCTCCACACATAACATTGTGCACCTTTATGGAAGAAACCCCAAACCTTTCTTTCATAAAAGTGAATTTAGAACAGTGCATATCGTCCTTTCAGCAGCTTCTAGAATTGCCTCGTAGCTGCTTCTTCGATAAATGCTGCCTTCACTTGTCAATTAAGGTGTATAATCATATCGGTTTGCACTTGGGGTTTATGCCTTGCCTTCCATTTTTGGATCACTTGAACGGTTCCCTGTCCATTGTTCAGAGCATGTTTATTAATGTTTTCTAGCTTTTATCTCAGGTATCCAAACACTAGTTACATTTATAGTTTGATTAAATTACACACAGGTATACTCTGTTTACAGATAAGGAGGCTGAACTGAACTACGTTTAGGGAAATGAGAGTAAAGAGAACTTAATCCAAAGGCCTATCATACTTTTCGGTTTTCTATCAGTAAAAAAAAAGCTTAAAAGCTATTTCTTTCAATTCACTCCTATGCAATTCTTTAGTTTGGAACTTTGTAATTTGTAAAGTCATGTGCCGCATACATAGCGCAGCAATCGCCAACAGCTTAACTTAAAATAAATAAATAAGAAAAC
The DNA here is from genome assembly GCA_903067075.1 of Micropoecilia bifurca. Lineage (NCBI taxonomy): Eukaryota > Metazoa > Chordata > Actinopteri > Cyprinodontiformes > Poeciliidae > Micropoecilia > Micropoecilia bifurca. The sequence continues at coordinate 56,378 of CAEGAF010077641.1, forward strand.
CCTAACCCTACTTCCCAACCCACCCTCTTTATGACATATAATAACTATAAATGAACTACCTGCTTAACATGACAGCTTTGTCTCCATCAGCAGGAAGATGACAGCATCATTTCTACAAAATGAGCCCATGGACGATTTACAGCCACATTAAAATTTGCCCTTGAAGTGAATGGTAGATAATCTCACCAGATCACCACGTCACACCTAAGTGAGCTCATTCCCCAACAACAACAACATCTGCCAGAATCGTTAAAACATCATAATGCTGAGGATGAGGGGGATGAACACAAACCATCCATGTAAATGCACACAAACAAGACAAAATGCATAGGCTGAAATTAAACAGCTTTGCAATAGCTTTAACGTATTATTGCTGACTTACACAATGCTAAACTGAAGTAAACTAAAGCCTATTATATCATAAAGCATAATGAACTTGGAACTTATGGCTAGGGTTTGCCGGGAATAAATAGTTCTTAGCAAAGGCCTAAGCAACACATTATCTCTTTTAGACAATTCATTTTTACAGAAGGAATGTTAAGCAATTTGATTTTAACTACCTTAGTTCAAGTCTTGACTGTAGTTTAGTTTTCAGTAAGTTAACCAAGATATTTAAAGCTTTGTGGTATTTTTCTTATTTTATAAAAAACAAATGGGGATTAGCTTTGGATCCTAAACTTCGATCTACTTAACTGTACTGTAAAGGATTGATAAACAAGAGACAAACCGAGACAAGAACCTTAAACATGTTGAAACACAAGCAATTATTATTATGGCAATGTTAATATAGATAAACCTAAAATATTTTCACTGCAACACACATCTAAAATAAGCTCGTTGTGCTAATTAGCCTCTGTCAGAATTATGTTTAAACCACAAAACCAGGATACTTTTGACTTTCCACATGTTAGATTTCAGGGTGAAAGCATTTCAATGCAGAAGTCATTACCTTCTTTCACCAAACAGTTGTAGTAATTAGTGGACAATGAGAAGCTCCTTTATAAGCCATATATCACCAGTTGTTTTCAAAAGGTACATTTAATCTGACAAATGAGCCTCATCAGAGCACATTATGTAATTTATTGATATTAATATGACTGGATATAACTGTGCTGGCTGAGAGAGTCCATACTTGTGTTTTCCCACAAGTATAAAATCCCTCAGTTAAAATAAGCACATACATGTTTTGGCATAACTATTTCAAACTCAACAACTGATTGGCTCTGTAGATCAGAAACTGTATTTTAACCAGCAGAAACCAGGGAGTCTCTCACTTTGACCATTTAATATTAAGGTTTCTGCATTCTTGACAACTAATGATGCACACAGAGAAAAATATTCAGATATTTATTCTCCATCTCCACCTCCACGTCTTTTTCCAAGGAAACTGGAAATTGCGTTTGACTTATTTTTTTCCCCCAAAATCTACAGTCATCTACAGTCTTTTTAGGATAAATGTTCCCATATGAATGACATGGTGAAAATATGGCTTTGTGAAATGAACCCCCATTTTTGTTTTTCTGAATTGCATTAAATGCACCAAACAATTCAAAGAACAATATTCAGAGTATTGCAACATGCAGTGGACGCTGAGGGGAGCTTGTTTGCTTACGCAAGTAGGCCAATGGGAGTCTAGAACCTTTATGCTAGGGAATGTCAGGCCAACAGGTCCATTGACGGTATTGACTGAAAGGTGGGCTTTCTGCGGTAATGGAACATGGTGGGATGTCTTCCACAATACTGTAACATTCCTTCTGGTCAGGCTAAGGGTAAAGAGGTGCTGCAGAATCCCATGTAGTCTGCACAGGCTGACTATTCTATCCTGCTTATCTTTTGCAAGTTTATAAATTATCATAAGACCTAATTCTTTAACTAAAAAAATATGGTGTTGCATATAGTGTTTTATTCAGTAGTCTTGTCTTAACCTCTTCAAAGTTTTCCTTTTTTTCCCCAACTTGTTTTACCCCGTTATTTAAGAGGAGCCTATCAAAGAGCACATTTAGTGTGACATATGCTCCTTGTTTTTACTGAAGAGAGTTCAGTTCAAAATGATAATAATTCAGGGCATTCAGGGTTGGATGTTTGCTGCACGAAGCCCAATTATCATAAAGCATTTAATGCTGAATGTATTGCAGGGAGAGATTTAACAAGCTGATGAGAAGACCCGGACATGACCTGACCTCAATATTACAATCCATCAGAAAAAGATTAGCTCACTCTGTGCGTGCTTGTGTGTGTATTAATCAGATGCAGTCTTGAAGAGGAGCAACGAGAATTTGCTTGAAGAGACCCAGGAAAAAAAGAAGCAAAAAAATAAAAAAAAGAACAGCTCAAAAGACCAGGGCCAAATTCTGCTTGAACTCCATCTTTATCAGGCTTCTTTATTTCTTTTCACACAGATATGCTTCCACACCAGAATAAAAAAATCAATGACCTGGTCCTGAGCTGCTGCTCACCTGTGTTAATTCATTCTGGCCATTCACGACCTTGTGCCGAATCCGAGTGAAAGTTCAAATATTTTACCACTGTTGCATAATGGGAAGAGTGACAACAGTGTTCAGGTGTCACACCAAAATCCTCTATGCATCTCTCTCTTTCACAAACATGTCAGTTTGATTGTGTGCATTCCTCCGCTACCTGCCAGGGCCAAAACATCTGATTCATCCTCCTCAACTTACAAACAGGTTTTATTCTTGAATATGTACTTGTGTCTGAATAAGTACTTGTGCCTTTCTTGCTCTGAGTTAATGCTGCATTCTTTCTTCTGGTGCTTTCAGCAGAAGTTTGATCATTTTAACTTAGGCAGGTTGACAGATGCACCCACATATGACGACTAGTTTAAACCAATTAACCACCATATTAGATGTGAACAGTTCGAGTAAACAGTTCAAATATATTTAATGTGTAATATTGTAGTTGCGGGCTGCACAGTGGCGCAGTTGGTAGAGCTGTTGCCTTGCAACAAGAAGGTTCTGGGTTCAATTCCCGGCCCCAGCC
>CAEGAF010077642.1:0-77257 GCA_903067075.1 Micropoecilia bifurca
TGTGTGTGTGTGTGTGTGTGTGTGTGTGTGTGTGTGTGTGTGTGTGTGTGTGTGTGTGTGTGTGTGTATGTGTGTGTGTGTGTGTGTGTGTGTGTGTGGTGATGTGCACGGCCCGTTAGCAGCAGCTGGGGCAGGTGTGTTCCCCGTATCCTCGGATGTCCTAGTAAAAGGGCGGCATAGTTTCAACACATTCGCCATATTTGAGTGTGGCGCTAAAGCAGGAGGTATGTTTAGGTATGGTTTACATTTTAAAATATTTTAATTTAAAAAAATGTAAAGATATAAATATGAAAATTAAAATATAAATATATCTAAAAATATTTTAGACATATATAAAAGTCTGAATTTTATAATGTTGTGTTGGGCTTGTTGGATTTTTTAAAGTATTTTCTGGTCATGAATGTGATGAGCTTTCTTTTGTATCCCCGTATGGATAGAGCTGACATTGTCCTGCTCTGTGGGACATATTTGTCCTTGTCCCATGTCCTCTTTTGCTTTCTCCGTTCTCTCTCCCACAATGCACACATATACACACACTGTGCTCTCTCCCGTCCCGGGAACGAATGAAAGCGGACATGCAGCTAACGAAGTTAAAGCGAGTCCAACATTAGCTGTCTCCATTGCCCTATACATCTGTCTCCTGGTGTCCTATCCTTTCCCTTTAGAGATAAAGAAGGCTGTTTACCTATTACACCATTACCCAGACAGCAGCGAGGCCGGAGAACGGCTCCTTTATCGTGCCTCCATCAATTTGAATTGTGCATGTGTGTGCATAAAAGTGCAATTCTTTAAATGAAAACTCACTGTTGCTAAAACGAGCTACTCGAGACAGTACCAATGTAGGCAAATCTTTGTCAATATTCCGCTAATGTAAAAAAAAAAAAAATAACAGCAGAATTTCTCTGCAGATGTGAAGTTCTACCAGCTGTTGCTAAATGCTAGTGGCTAGTCTGAAAAAGTTGAGACTAGCTCGGAGACTGCGGATTCGAAGAGGATCGTCTTAGAAGGCCCTGATCATGTTGACTAAAACAAGTCCGTTTTTGGTAAGTTGTTGCTCCTCATCCAAAACCCCTAAACTTCTGCAAATCACTGTTAGCCTACTCTCCTATTTCAAACAGCTGTGAAGAGAGCTTTAAGAGTTGTCTTCATTTACTTCATTTAAAAATGACATATTCTCCATGTTTTTCCATGCTTCTGGTTTTCATCTTCCAGTTTTGTGTTTTCTATCAGTTTGCGAACGGAGCATTTTGTAGCTTGGTGCACAGTGTCCTTATCGGTTTAGAATTTGGATGTTCCTTTTGTTTGGAATGTCCTGGTTCTTCTATGTTGCTTCATCGCTTTTCTCAAATTTCTCAGGTTTACTTTCGTAGTTGTCGCTCAGTCCTTTTGGGTGGATTGGAGATCGTTGCAGTTTTGGCCCTGTAGACTGTCTAACCTGCATTGAGTCAATGCTCTTTGATAGCTGATAGCTGTCATTTCAAAATGTTTCCTCCAATTTCTAACCTTTGATCTCAGACTATTAATCCAAATTCTCAGAAAAAAAGTCATATTTCTGACATTATCCCTGAATTCTGACCACATTATCAGAATTTTGAATTTTTCCCCATAATTTCCTAACCATATCCCTTTCAATACCTTCTGAGATCCAAAGTCAGAATTCTGAGAGATTAAGCTTTGTGTGAAATTTAAAGCAGAAATCAAAAGTCAAAATGCATAGAAAAAAAATCTAAACTGTGAAGTTTAAGTCAGAATTCTGAGAATAAAGTCGGTATCCTGCATTTAAAATCTGAGTTCTGAAAGAAAAAATAGCCAGATTTTTAAAATTGGCTGTAATCCTCTTCCATATAACTGTTATTGGCCATCTATAAATTTAAGTGTTATAGTAACAGGCCACTCAAAACTATGGGTTTCCTTTAGAGCACGTCTGGAACTTCAAATTATGTAGTTTGCAACTCAATTTTAAATGCCAACACATTTTGCAAAACACAGAGCTGTTGGTTATGGATTATCTGGTCTATATTCATGTAGAAACTTACTAATTAGGCTCATTAATCTGAATTTAATGTAATTTCAGGGGTCAATGGGACATAATGTGAAAAACTGAACAAAACCCATAGTGTATTTCAGATTAAGAAACCCAACCCGCAGACCTCTTACGCGCAACACACAAAAAAATATATAAAAAATGGAGCAGACACGCAATGGAAAATGTGCTGTCATTTGGTATCATTTCCTGCTTCCTGTCTAGGTTATTGGTGGCAAAGCCAATGGAAACAAGTGCTGCTCTGGACTCCCGAGCCCCAAAATCCCAAACGCTCGTCCACGTTTTGAAATGAGACAGAATTAAACCGCGAGCGACTGGCCTATTATCTCGTATAAAGTTCCGTGTCCACTTTATCGGAAAATGTTTCCAGTAAGCGTAGGTGAGTCGTCATTTTCAGAGAAACCGTACCGAGCGAACGTCAGAGCTCCCCTCCTTCCGCTCCGGGTCGGCGCGACGCACAAATGGCCCTCGAGCCACACAAACGCTTCTTATTTTCACAGCAAACTGCCTCTTCTGTTCGACCTCTGCCAGAGCAGGAAGGCCGTCCGGGTTTTCAGAAAGAAAAGGCCTGACAGCTGCCAAAATCCATCGGTGGTTGGGAAACAATGGCCTGCCCTATGTGGATTCTCAGCCCCCCCCTCGCCGTTCCCTTTGCTCCGTCAGATCACGGTTGCCGCCTCCAATTTGTTTTGTCAGCTTTGGCGCGGGAACACCAAGGAGACCTGACCAACATGGTCGCGCCGCTTGCCAAAAGGGTGAAAAGAAAGGAGGAGGGAATGCGAGAAATGTTGTAATTGCTGTAGTAAGTAAGAACGAAGAAGGAGGGAAAAAAACACAAAACCTTGAGAACGGGAACAGGAAGGAGGTGAGGCGAGCGGCGCGATCCAAACAGACTCCAATTAGCTGAGCTTCCTCGTTGGGCTTGTGTGTCAGATGTTCTTCATTGGTCGCTGGCCACGCCGGGACAATGGCAGGGATATGAGAGCTATTACAGAAGTGTGCGGTATGAGTGTTTGTCGCTGCACTGAGGGTCGTGGCTAACTGATGCTGACAGATGGGGAAGGAGTCTAGTCTCAGCTGGAGAATGAGAGCAGCTCTGTTCAGGCTCCTTTGACTAGGCTCTCTCTGAAAGTCAAAATTACTCAGTAGTTAAAGTCAGTAGAGCTGAGTTCGAGTCTCAGCTACAAATGTGCGCAAATTATCGTCCGTCTTCTGCTCTTGTGGAGAAAAAGCAATTTCACAATTACGTTGTTTCGGTTAAATGGGAAGTGGAACTGACACGGTTCATGTTCAAGTCATTAAAAATGATGGCAGCGACGGATGTGAACAGTTACACTGGATATATTCGTAATTCGGCATTGTTGCTATCGCTCATCATCTATCGGCCATCAGAGGAGAAGTCGGTCGTGTCTTATTGAGACGTTGGAGCGACAAGAACCTAACATTAGGCAGAGGCGCGTTGTGGATTCAACACGTTGGAATGACACACAACTTTTTATGAAGCGTGTATGCTGTGAGCGCTCTGCTGGAGCCAGCTGCACATTCTCCAAAAAATAAGAAAAAAAAGAAACAAAACATTGTAATCCTACTACTTCTACTACCTGTCGTCTTTGTGGTTTTTGCCAGCAGCTGTTGATCACGTGACTCATCTGATGCATAAAAAGTGTTTCTGTTGCAGTTTGTCTTTATTGTTTTGTTTTCAATACGACTGGAAAATGACCTCATCCTTTGATAAAAAGAAGTGTCTTAATTTCCATTAAGCGTATTTATATTTGTAATTTCAATTTGAGCAGTTTTACAATTAATTTCACGCAGCTCCTAGAGCTTTTGTATATATTTTTTCTCGCAATTTCTTGTCATTTTAGTCAAACTTTAGATTAAACAGTCAAACACAGAACAGTGTAGATGCTTTCGTGATCCTGCTCTGACAGATGATGATTTATTTACTGAATTCTTTATTTTTTTCGGTCAACAACGCAGAGTTACAACTTTAAAGGCAGAAATATGCCATGATTTTTATTTTCATATTCATATAAACGAAATACATATAAACCTAGGACAGTTTGGGAGAGAGAGAAAAAAAGAAAAACAATTCTTGTGCATATGCGTATATGTCTGTGCATTATTTATTTTTTATTAAGGCAGAAACAATGCAGAGGAAAACGTAAACACTAACACATCATGACAACGTTTGACCTTGAAATGCACAAATTGAACAATGATGTCGTCGGATCCCAAAACATTCATTTGTCAGGGGGGAAAGCAGAGAAACGTTCTTATTGGTGGGGATGCGTGGGAAGAACAAGATTAATCGCTGCAACTTTATCTTGGCAAATTAAATTCCAATAATAAAAAGAGGGAAAAAAAAAAAGTAAATCTGGCCAGTGTGAGCGCCAAACCGAGACTTGATTGATGTGTCCGGCTGAAAGTAGTTCCAAAAACTCTGCAGGTGATTCTTTTACGGCCCAGACGTGCGGTTCAGACTTGGAGGGTTTTATGAGCTTCGGACCGTTGATACGGCGGCGCTCATTTCCCAAATGAAGCACCGTTCACCTCAGCGTGTTCATTGGAGGGAAGGATTTACAATCTCCTGCATCGGATTCCTCAGTCTTAACTGCAGCACGTTTCATTAGCGCTCCTTTAATGTGCTTTGCACTAATAATTGGAGTAAAATGAGCCCAACATTCTCCACAAGTAGATCATGTTTAGAGTGAGTTTGTTTTTTATGTTTTTGGTTTTTTTTACCAGAAGGTTATCATGGACTGTACAGGAGGTGGAATAAAGAGCATGTGCTTGTGATGCTTTTTCTTGTGTTGTTCATTCAAAGTGCATGGATTTATGAACCAACCGCTTAGTGTTTATGGTATTTGGTTTTCTGGCATAACATAGCTGCTCAGCTGCACAAATTGCAGACTCACTTCTCTCTACATTCTGAAATCATCTTATGTCACTGAGTGAGAATTTCCTCATAAATAAACATCATACAACTTTTTGGTAATGCTTGTGCATAAGACTGGCATGATACCATCATAAACATGACATAACAGCTGTGATGAACATGAAGGAGTCTTTGTGAATGTCTGTGACTTGTCATGAAGTATAATTTGGTAAATAATTAAACTTTTAGTGCAAAGTTGACACTTTCAATGGACTTTTAATGCAACTTTTGGTGCAACTTTGCTTTAAAAGTGTTATTTACAGAGTCCCACTTCATGACAACAGTTATAAAGATTCATGATGACTCACTCCTTCGTGTTCATAACAGATGCTTTGTCATGTTTATGACAGTGTCACGTCAATCTTTTAAACACCTCACCTAATAAACCATTACCAGATTTTCTCCTGTTCACCTTAACATTTTTGCATTTCACAATCTCAACATTTTAATCCTGACCTATTTTTTGTTTGTTTTTAGGGAGGGGAGGGGGGGTTTGGCACTGACTTGAAAACTGATCAGATTTTAGGGGAAGACTGATGGACACAACAACTGTAGGAGAAAACCCACCACTGTCTGTAGAAGACTTGACACACACAAAAATGACCTTTTAGCACAAAAATAAGCCTAAACATACAGCCGGAGCTACAAATTTGAAATGGCTACAATAAAAAAAAATATATCCATTTATTAGAATGGCCCAGTCAAAGTCTGGAACTACATTCACTTGGGAATCTGCTGCTGAACTCAGGTGTCCAGTCTTCCTGGCCTTAGGATGGTTTTGTGTGTGTGTGTGTGTGTGTGTGTGTGTGTGTGTGTGTGTGTGTGTGTGTGTGTGTGTGTGTGTGTGTGTGTGTTAAGGCAAATGTTCATTTTAATGCAACTGACAGTTTGCAAAGCTTGAGCTTAATATCCTGTACCAGATTAATGTCTATTAGCAGATCAGAAATTTTGTTTGTGCAATTTGAAACAAGAATTTACATTATTCTAAAGTAAGATAAGTAGGTATATTAACTTGATATTGTGAGTGAAAATAATAGAGAAATGTGAGTCATTAACTAGGTGAGGGCAGTTTTTTTCTTGAATATTGTTGAAATAATGATTTGGTTTTAAATTGCAGCATTAAGTTAAAAAGTCAATTCAAGATTAATGAACTTAAAAAACAATGTTTAAACAACTCGTCTTTTGTTGTTAAATCCACTTCATGAACTGTGAATTCTGCATTAAACCAATCATTTCTTTGTTGGACTTAATTGTATTTTCAAGGCAGCAAGTAGACTTTCATTTGCGAGGTAAACCACCTTCAAATGTTTTACAGTATGTATATCAGTTCTCTCAGCCAAAGAGTTTTAGTTTTACTTCAGTGTTAAGCTTCACTGTATGGAGGTATGGGGCAGGGTCAAAGGGGTACACCAAGCCTCGGTGGTGGCCTGTGGTCGGGTGCCAGTCTGGGCATCGTCAAGAAAGGGCCATCCCCGTGAGACAAGATATCACCATAGCCTGGTTGGCTGACAGCTTCAGAGGCCTTATTGAAAAATCAATGTCCATTTGCGCGTCCAGCTCACCTGGCCGTCTGCCAGCTCGGCTGAAGTCACCTAATGAAGCCTGATCCCGTTACCTGATTCCCGATTTTACTGAGTCAAAGTGACTTTGCAGCTGAAGTCATCGACACGTCGGGGGACCTCAGACTTGAGTTCAACATGGAACCGTGTGGCATGTTGATGTTGTTGTTTTGCATGATCCTGTTCTTTTTGATGTAGTACAGCGGCCCGAGCTGCGCCTGCGCGGGTTACATCGATCACTCGGCAACAATCGGGAGAGCAGGTCGAGGACAGTCAGAGCGAGACATTGCAGTCAGAAAAGTCTTCAAAGGTTTGATTTCAGGTTGTCAAACTGGAATTGATCTGCTGAGATCAAGTGAGTGACCTGAACTGCCACTTATTGATGGACCGACGTTTGAGTTTCAATTATCCGAAGAAAGATGTAACTCCTTTGAAAAGCCAAAGCTTTGATCAGAAATACAGTAATGCCACAGAGATGGGGATAAATGCATCAATATGGCAGGATACTGTCTTTCCAACTCTGTGATTGTATCAGCTTCAATATTGTTTAAATGAATGACGACCTCTCCAAAAATCTAAACATTTACTCCTTTCTTTCAGAAGTGATAGTGGACTGACTTATATTCCTATTACTAACAATAAACTTTCACTTCAAGGAGCTCAGCTATCCCTTCAACATCATTTGAGAAAACACCTTCTCGTAATCATTCTGCTGTTTCAGCAGTTGGAAAACTTGGGCAACCCCTCGGCCGTAAAGCATACCATAAATGACTCACGCAGGGCTTGATTGCTCAAACCAAACTGCAGTCTGTTTCCTAGACTATACACTGTACAGTAGATTCTAGCTGTGGTCATCTTTTCTAGTTCTGTGGATGAAACCGCTGTAATATCGCTGCTGCGATTGAGGCTTTTCTTCCAGTCACTCCACTCACAGCTTACCATTAGATGGATGGAGGAACTACACTATGCTATTGTGCATTGTGATTCATTTTTAGCCCATGTGAAGGCTGTGGTCTAATTGTGTCCGGGAAACCTTTGCTGTGTGTAAACACCAGGCCACTCTGACTGATCATTATGTTAAATGTCAGCTGGCTTGAAAGTTGTGGCTGTGGAGCAGCTGAGCTGCCCTTCATCAGTGGATCACTTTTCTCTCTGAAGTTTCATCTATCCGTGGATGAAGGGCTGACGGCGGCAGCAGACGGGAATCCCTCTGTCTGTGATGGCAGTGCCCGTTTCTAGGTGGTAGAAAGCATTCATCTGTGAAACCCCCCAATCAGAAATCCAACCCCACTCACTCTAGTGGGCAAAGGCAGTTGGTGGATCTGGCAGCAAGTGATTACCAGATATATAATCCCTCTCTGTCTGCCTTGGCAGAGCTTTCTTCCCTCCAGAAATAGAGAAGAAACGGGAGTTTTCATGACAAAGGCCAATCCCGGTGTAGGTACATGAAAGTTTCAGTCGTAGTGGGTAGGGAAGAAGGGAGTTAGGCGAGTTTTAGTGAGACTGAGGGAGAAGAATGATGAGAATGATGAGGTGCTTGAGAGGGATAGGATAAGGGGGTGGACTGTCGAGCTCATGAACAGAGACAACACCGTCCAGAAGGGAGAGTGCCCTGCCTTTAAAGTAGCCAATGCTGGCAGCCATTACCAGAATGACGTATTCTGTCTGTGCACCTTGTCTGTCCCCAGTCTGACCCTGAACTCACACTGGCCCCTGGATCCACTCACTGTCGGAGAACTAGACATGAGCCAATGATGGGGAGGCTCTGTGGCGTAGAAATTCTTATACATAGCTGTATATATATTGATGGCTCTATACAACATTCCTGTACATACAGGGAATACCCGCTACCCATCACCCCCTGGTCGTCTATGCTTCCCCAAGCACCATCCCTGCAGACTGTATTCTCTTCCCCTGCTCTGTGTGATAGTCTTGCAGAAGGGACTCACTGTGTAATGCAATTTGGTTGATTAAAAGAAAACATTAAAGCACTAGCTTATTGAATTTGACGGCACGTACAAATCCGGATCTCACTGGCCACTCTGTTTTATTGGCTGGGAGAAAAGAGGATCACGTCATCCTCCTCCACCCCATCCCACCCCCACCCTCCATGGCCGACTCCGCACTGCCATGCACACTCGTTGGCCCCACCTTCGCTCATCCCCTCCCGCCCCCAAGCCACAGCCAGACAAACCTTGACAGGAGGACCTCCTGGCAGGACACACATTTGTTTACCTCCCACCCCAACTCAGGATGTTTCCATCTTCTTAACCTTTTTTCTGCACATTTTCATCTTGAACCGTCACAATTATCTTTGATTTTGTAGGAAGGATTATTTGCCATATTGTTCACTGACACATGAACTAAAAGTTGAGCAGACATGTCGTGCACCAACTCCTTACAAGTCATGTTGTTTTGTAAGGCTTGTAGGTTGCAAAAGGTTTCAACTCTTTCTTTCTCTGAAGTGACTCTTAAAAGCTGCTTCAAAGTCTTGTACTCCATAATTTAGCCTCAGACAGAAGGGGTGGGAGCCAAGATATAAGGCACTGGGAGGTAGGCTTCAGTGAATATCAAACAGCCAATCTCTTCAGCAGAGGCCAAATACACTCTCCGTTCACCATATTCAGTCCATATATTAGAGTTATGTTGATGGTCCCACTCAATCCGTTTGTGTACAGGGGGCAACAAAACAACTTTGGAAGGATTGGAAGTCCTGTATTTTAGATGACATCATCTGTGGCTACTTCAGTTACACTGCAAGAAATGAATAATAGCCTGCCGAGGATGATGTAATGTTTCAGCTCTAAGTTGGGCCACCAAATGTAGACTTTAATCCATATTTGCCTCGGCGTGTTGTTGATGCCAAAACCTTCATTACATCATCAAAAATTAGGTTTGTCCTCCGCAAGACAATGATACAAGACAGAAACTTTGTTCAAAGAATCTGCATTAATCAGTCTAACACACGCTCGGACACACACACACACAAGCCCGGACAACGCACGCCTGCGCACGCACACACACGCACGGACACACACACACACACACACACACACACACACACACACACACACACACACACACACACACACACGCGCGCGCACGCACACACAGGTAGTTCGTTTTCCTATCTTCACAAGGACTTTGCTTTGACATTCATTTAATTTTCATTAAATTTTATAGTCTAACTCTGACCTTTAACCTAAGCATAACAATAACCAGTACCTGCCTAACCCTAAACCTAACCTAAACTCAATTTATACCTTAATCCTAAACCTACCTCATAACCAAAATAACTGCACTTCTTCTTAAAGGGTCTGGGCTTCGGATCTCATAAGGAGCAATCGGTCCTCACAATGTAGTATTTTTTTGAAAAATCATCCTTACACTGTATTAAATACAAGGCTGCAAACACACGCACATATACACAAGTTGGTGAACTAATCACTATCAAGACATTATAATGATTTCCACTACTGATTCAGTCATGAACATGTCCTTGACTTAACATCATTTAAGGGCTATAGTCGGGTCAATGTAACATAATCAGTTCTCATTGTCGCAGTTGCGTGATGAAAATTGCATCGTTTTTTCTCAGGCTCATACCACCCCTTTTTTTTTAAAGGCTATAGTGAATAGACAGGAAAGAGGGTGATGAGAGAAGGGGAGGACATACGGCAAAGGTCGATGGCCAGGAATCGAACCTGTGACAGCTGCGTCGAGGACTACGGTCTCCATATGTGGGATGTGCTTAACCCCACGGCACACCCCATCCACCCCTTCTTGTCACAACTCCTCTGACAAACCTTTCACCCTCCTCTCCATGACAAACTACTGTGTGATTGGTCAGAATGTTGTGGGTATGTTTGTTTATGTGGAAAACAACCCCAAGTACTCAATGAATAGTTTGAGGAACAATTGTCCAAGACCGTGAGGAGTACATGCTGTTAAACCAAAGCACAGAACTCCCCCTGCAGCGTGCAAATGTCCCACCAACGACTTCTGTTCTTGTTATTGGCATCAGATGGAAAATCAAATGAGACGCTGGAGCTCGTCAGTCATTATTTACTCCTCTGAAACAGTGTCTCTGAAACTTGTGAACTCGTTTCAGAGACACTGCCACTTCCTTCTTTATTCTGTACTTTCTGAAACCGAGTCCACGTTTGAAAAAACAACTCTAATTCCATCATGCTCGGCACTGGGATCCCTCAAGGTCATGTGCTCAGTCCGTTGGTGTTCATGTTACAAACACACAACTATGAAGCCAAACGTGAGGAAACCTGATCATAAAATCCGCATGTGAAACAGCTAGGGGCCTGGTCAACTGTCAACAACCTTAATGTGGACAAAACACAGGAAATTATTATTTGTTTTTGGAGATCACAACCTGAGCGCAGTCTGGAGGATGTAGTGAGGGGAGCCATGGAGGTGATTGGAGCTTCTTTATCACCTATTCAAAGGTCAAAGGTTCACTGCAAGCCATAAAGTGGACGCTAATAACACATGCCTGAAAATTCTCTGATCTAATACAAGAGTAACTTTTTCCCCCTTCCTACAAATGGATTGGCTTAGACCAAAACTTCTTCACATTTTAAAGCAACTTAGGTCAATAATCCAATTAAGAATTTCAGTAAGACTCCAAAATACAGTTTAAAGATTTTCCTTGTCCTCTTAGCTTTGATGATTTTTCAATGAAGAAAGGACAAAAAGGATAAAGGATAAAAGTTTCAGTTTCAAAGTGTGTCGAAACGTGGAGGGAGATTCAGTGGCCCATCATTATTCCTGGGGATTAGGGGCCACAGCTGCCCACAAAGAGTTCAAACCTTCAAATGCTTGAGAAATATTGATATCTTTACTGATGTGGATATATTTACTGCTCAAACAAAAATATAACACAGCATGTACTTGTATATGCTCTGGAAACCATCTTAGCACCACAGCAGAAGCTAACATCTACAATCCGTCCTATGTCGGCTCATGTGGATATAGCCAATCAGCACCAAAGAAAAAAAATGGCGCTTCTGGATTGGCTGCTTTACAAATGCCAGCCAATAGCATGTTAATGTTGTTCTTACATAATTCAGCTTCCTAATTTGCGTTTTAGATCATTTCTACAAAAATAATCTGCTAATAGGCAAAACCACAAATACTTTGTGGTGAACAGACAAAGGTCCACAAAAGACTTTTCCCTGTAGTTGCATTCAGGAGACTGAATAAAAATACATGTCCCACTTTTCAGAATTTATGTTCCTGTTCTGTTCATACTTTGAATGACCATGTATCTTTTGTTTTTTCTCCCTCCTAAATGGCATGCACTACTTCTTGTTGATCTATCAAATAAAATCCTTGCAAAGTACATTGAAACTTGTGGTTGTAATGTAATAAAAAGCAAAGAAAAAGAATGCAAGGGATATTATTTCTTTTCCACGCTGCCCATATAATGTGATCTCAGGCTGATCACTTATGAGATATGAACCCTCTTCATCACATTATATAGGCAGTGAAAGAACCTCATAAATGTTTTAGTTCTCACACACTGACTCATCGTGCATCTTATGTCTTCAGCACCTGGAGGCCGAATGTTATCGCTGCAGCACAACGAGCAATCAATAGTAATAGCAAATTAGGTTTTGCATCATTTTTCTGAGTTATTTTCAGTTGTGAACCTGCTGCTTAAAGTCCACAACTTTAAGCAGTTGTTAGATATTGCCAGCCTGAGATGTTCCTGGCAATATCTCAGGCGGACATAAGCTATTGACAATGTTTCAGTAGCTCAGAGTGGATTCTGGCAATTTCTTCTTAAACCACATTGCGTCATCTTTGGAATTGCTGGGATTATAGAAACTATGAGCACTTATGGCGAGTACAGATTGTTTATAGCCGTTAGGATCAATCGCCATGCTTATCGTCAAAATCTTATTTTAGCTCCTCTGCTGCACTTTTAATCCAACACAGAGCTGTGTTCTTTTCCTGTTTCTTGAGGCTTTCTGTGTATCAAAAATAATATGTCATTTTGACTGTGGATGTTTAGGCTTTCAGAATTGGAAGGGTAACAACATCTGTTTCTCTGCAAGCACATGTGTTTCATGTCTTCAAAAAGAAAAGACAGTGTGTCAGGTCAATCAGGGGTAGATTAGGACTCCATCGAAGTAAAACACAAAATTGTTAAGATAAAGAGTAAGATGAAGAGGCACCATAACACATGGCGCTGTTTTTCGGGGCTTGATAACAAAATAAAAGCACCTATCAGAATTAAAGGAAACATTTAATGTGAAGTTAAGTCAACCGCTCAAGGATAAACGACTCAAACTCATTTCTGCTCCTGTCAATTTATGAAATTGCTCATTTGTATAATTTATTTTACCACAATCAAGTAATTATGTCACCTTCATTTGTTATAAAAACGCTGTATGTCTCAAACGTGACTTAAAAGAAATTTGACTTCACAATTTAACACCTGGAAATTGGGCCTTTGTCTCTTTAAAAATTTGCTGCACTTTTGGACACTCCAAATGTTACAAACGTTTAATCCAAATGTACACTGGACTGAAAATTAGTTCATATACTGAGCTCAGCTGATGCGCATTGCCACCAGGTGTTTGCTAACTGATGCTGCCGCTAGTTTGAAGGAACTCAGTGAGGGGGAGCTTGGCTTCGCTCAAGGCTTTTACAAACCTGAATGGTAGCCAAAGAAGATCAAAGAATTTCTCAAAGAATCAAAGCACTCCAGCTATTTTTTTGATACCAGAGTAACATTATAACATAGTGCTGTCTTTTAAGAAGTTTTAGACCACAACACTTGCCCATTATACTTTGACATATATTGAAACTGTTAGTAAAGTCAAACAAATTTTTTTTTTTTTTACTTTCAGCTGCTCTTGTTATTGATGCTGAATGTCTAAAAACTGATAGGCTAATAACTCAATGGGAAGTTGTTTTGGTTAACCTCAACATAAATGATTTGGTTCATTGCCATTGCAAAGAATATTGGGTTAATTCTTCAAAGAGTAACAAATAAGAGATTATCTGTACATCCATTCATCCATGTAGGTATTTTATTAAGTCTTGCACAAAAAACAACTCTGCTTGACAAACAGTAAAAACAAAACCCTTCCATGGCCTTTAGGCCATTCAATTATTTACTGTCACTTCCCTCAATGGGTTTTCTATTGCATCGATGGAAGTTAAAGCACTGGATCAATGTGAGTGTGAGGTGGGTGAAGATGGAGAAGAAAAACATTAGAGAAAGAGGGCAGAAGATGAGAGTCCCAGCCAGAGTGGGGACGTGCGGAGGTGGGGGGCTGGGGGGGATTTAGTGGGTGTGGTGGGCCGTGCAGGAGAAAAGTAAAGCTGAAGGTTAGGTTGATGAGAAAGCACAGCCTCACATCGGCGCTCTGTGCCACTGGGAAACCTGAGATGTGAGCAGATAGGATTGTGTGCTAGAGTTTCCCGCAAAGAGCCCCTCTCTGCCCCCCCTCTTCAAAAGCAACGCTTTTCCAGAGGGGCTAGAAGGAGGGTGGAGGTATTATCACGTTAGGACATCAGCATCTTTATATCGGTTGCATAACACACGCAGCTCAACGGGCAAGGAAACTGGACATCGGTATTAAAAAGTCAAAAAGCGAGGATCGTAAATAAAGCTGGATTGAAGTTATGAAGTGCACAAAAAAAAAACGGGGAAAAAAAGATATCCAATAGCTTCAGTGGCAAAACTGGAATTCAAAAGGAGATGTTTTAAAAATCCCGATATATCCCAGACTTCTGGAGAGACAAGAACTGGATGAAATATTCACTTTTCAGATTAGTGCCGGCTGCCTTTGTGTGTTAGAGCATCGCCTAATGATAGAAGCTCAATGAGAGAAAGCAAGGGTCCTTAAAACAAACCAAAACAAATGCTTTCTTTACTTATGCTGCAGCCACACTCCCCCTATTTCTTTATATTGATCTTAGCCAATATCAATACATAGCAGCAACCAGATGTTGCAAAATACCACAATGTGGTAGAAGGACTTGTGAAAAAAAGAGAAACAAACTTTGGAGCTAGGTGTGTGCCTGCATGTGTACTTTTAAGCATGTCAGTAGATTTTATTGAAAATAGTTGATGTGAAATAGTTGACAGTAATGTTTTTCATATGTTTTTTATGTTATTTATTTATTTTACTATTTACATTTTCGTTTTTATTTAACAAAATCACCTCTTGGAATCTGAATCAGAAATAATCCACATGAGATTGTTTTGCTCTGTTCAGAGGTCGGATGCTGCCATCTAGTGGCGTTACTACAAAACAATACACCCGAGCATTAGGAGTAAAAAAGCGCTGCTGACTGTAACACTAGAACAAAGATGTTTTTCCTCTTGTACATGTAAATGATACAAGTCTGGGGACTGTGAAGCATGAACATAGCAGCATAAACACTGACATAAAGAGCACAGAGAGGATTATTGGTTGTTCCAGGGCATTGGAGTGTTTGTCTGTGTAATTTTCCAAGTGGAATAATCTTTTTGATACCTGTCTGACTAGACAAGGTGGAGGACTATCTGCAAGTTTTCCTGCTCCACGTAAAATAAACAGAAAGACTGGTTAAATCTTTTCTTTTTCTCAGTTTTTTTTCTTCTTGTTTTTAATCACATGCAAAAAATATCACCAAACGAAATTCCACTGTTTCACGTTTTGAAATTGAAATAATTATTCATGCTTTTGTTTCATTACGATTGGATTCTTGCAGTGCACTCTGAGAGTGTCTTAGGGGATGTTGCGTGTCCCTCATGTCTGCCTTAAGTCCTGGGGGGCCTGTCCATGGCTCCTCACACCCAATATTGGACGTTATTATGGAAAAACCTTATACACGAACAAACTCACACATGTGCACACAATCGTGTCTTTCTACATTTGTGGGAACTTTCCATTGACTTTCATTCATTTCTACAGACTAATCCTTACCCTAACCCCTAACCCTACCCATCTTATACCTAACCATAACAAAAACTTAGTTCACACCTTAGTCCTAAGCCTAACCTTTAGCATCTCCCCTCATGGGAACCAGGATTTGTCCCCACGGCCTCATGTAGACAGAAAAAGGTCCCCTATAAAAACATAGTACACACACCCATAGGTGTTTGGATTCAGGTGTTTACAGATACACACTATATTGGGCTGCGGTTCCCACTAACTATGTCTTGTGTTAATTGGTACCATGTACTTGTCCATGAGTTTGTTGTTATATATGCACATGTTGCCATGTTTTCTTTTGGTTTTGTAGCACCAACTCATTTTTGGGTGCTAGAAAAAAGGAGTTGCCCTAGAAGGCAGACTTCTAGGGTGTTATCTTATATTCCACTTATCCTTCTTTCGCTCATTTATTCTTAGCTCCTTCTTTCCCTTTAAATGTTTTGACCCACTTATTTCCCTTGTGGAAGTAAATCTGGTGGGGTTTCTTCCTAGAATGGCTCCAAATCTCCACGTGACTCCAAACATGAACTGTACCATCTCCTGATGTATTTTAGAATAAAATTCAAGGTTATTTTCTTGATTTGGAGAGCTCTTCTTGGACAATGCTATACATCCCTGCTTCCTGACAGATCACTGAGATCCTGGGATCAGGATCTGTTGAAGATTCCCTCATACTATGACAAAGACAAAACGTTTTGTTCAGCAAACATCAGACTCCAGAACTCTCTTCCTTTGGACTCTGTGGTCTCTTTTAAAAGCCAGTAAGGGAATATCTTTTTGAATCTGCTTTTAAAAAAAATAATCTTTTCTGTGTTTTTGTCCATTGTTGGGCCTTGGGAAGTGCCTTGTGATTTTAAATATTTTTTATATCTACACAAATTTACAGATTTCTGTTTAGTCCATGCAAAGCTCCCAAAACATTGGTCATCCATCTCAAGTTGACAGAGCGAGCAAGAGGAGCAGCTGATAGGCCAACATTAACTCTGGAAGAACTAGAGATATTCATGCTTTAGGTGGAAGAATCTGCTGCCATAACAACAATCAGCCATTCACTTCACACTGACTTTAATGGAAGAATAATAAATATTGTTGAAAGTCATAAGATGTCCAAACCATCTAGAGACAGTGAACATGTAGGGAAGGTGCTCAAGACATATGAGATCAGAAATGAACTTTTTGGCCAACTACTGAGGAAACTAATTGGTAAATATGTCAACCATTGTGGAACCATTAGTAAACATGGTAGCATAAACGCTAAATGCTGGATGTGGCAGTAGCTGCACATCATCTTGAACCCACCATCCCCACCATGAGTGGATTTGATAGCCATGTCATGTGAGAAACACTGTTGAACGTCCAGCTAATTTAGACCGACTGACTTTGACTGAAACTGTCTTCTTTTTCGTTTTCAGATGCTAAACTTTGGCAGGCTGTTGAAGAGCATGCGCTCGTTTCGGCGTTCATGTGTGTCTCAGAGCGTCAATACGTATCTAGTCCCGTGAGTGTATCAGCATGCTCCCTCTCCACATACTAAAGCCTCTCTCCACCGTCAAGATCATCTCTCAACAGACAGATGCTCTGGTAACACAACACTGATGGAAATTGAAAGGCAGTGCGAGACTATCAGCTCTGCAGCACCTGCTCTGAGTCTGGCTTTCAGACCAAACTGTACTGCTGACTCTGTCCAGTCTGTCCTCTTTTTTTTTCTTTTTGGGTTACTGATCTAAAAATAGTCTAGTTTTCTTTGTCGAGCTAAGGCCACACTGCAGATGCTGAAGCAGCAAACATACGCAGACTCATGAGTGAAGAAGGGTTCACTAGGCGGAGTTCTAGAAGCGAAGCAGGTTCTGTTTTTTAATCCACTAAACCATAGTTGTAACTAAGAATATAAAACTATTACAATTTGTCTTACCACCCTAATTAACTTTATAGATACTTTCAAAGGTATCCATACAGACTGAGTGTACTTTGAGATTGAAAAGCAATTGTCCCTTTTTTAAATCTTATACTAATTGTGAATCTTACCAGCCATTCAGTCAAAAATAACCGCTGGACTCGTGGAATCAAAAAATTACTTAATTAAAATCCTGTTTGACTACATGAAGTAGGCTGATGTATCTCAAAAAGCAACACTTTGTGCCCCAATTCAAATATAATTTGAATTCATTGGAAATTTCCAGTATGAAAAACTTCTGCTGACCAAAATACCTCAGCAGGCCATTTCACAATTTATCCCCAAAATCCCTTGATGATCCACATGTAGAAAAATATTCAAATTTTTTGGAAGGTTCACATCTGAAGAACAACATGTTACATCATACCTACAGTCAAACATGGTGGTGGCAGTGTGGTGGTCAGGAATCTCTTTTCTGCTTAATCAGGAACACTTCCTTTGACTGATGGAACCATGAATTGATGAAACCATGAACTGCATGCCTTGACACCTATGTGACCCTGAAACAACTATATTGAACTTGCCCTATGCAGTAGGGCAATAACCCAAAGCACTTAAAAAAATTCACTTAATTTCACTTTTATAAAATGAAAAAAAAACACACTACAAAATAAAGGAACAGAAGTCACTTTATCAAAATCCAGAGCTTTGACTGTTTTTGAAAACTGCTTTTTGCATCTAACCAGTTTTTGCCTTTATTAAATCTTAACGTCTCTAAATGATCTGAAATGATTAAATGCGACAGAAAAGCTAAAACCAGACGGATCCCTTAAGGCGGAAAATACTTTTTTCATAATTTCTAATCAAATAGTCGGTTCTCGAAACGGATGCACCAGCCTCTCCGTTTGTTGCCTGGGCGACGTCTCGTCAGAGGTCACCCTCTGACCTTTCCGGAGCATTTTCTGCGGTAAAACTCGCCAGCGATCGCTATAATTAGAGTAAAAGCAAAGGCGCAACGCGGGGGAGAGAAGCATACAGGAGGCAACGCGTGACAAATGACCACATTAGCAATTTCATTCAAATTCAATCAGCAGAGCCCAGAAGGTCCGTGTGATTTACAGCCAACACATCTGCATCATCCATATACGTTCAAAGCCAAAGAGATGGCATATTACCTGCGAAGGCAGCGACTGTGCATTACTGTATCTCTGCCACTGAATACAGGGCATTAAATATTCACTGCAGCAGATGATAGAGGCAGGGAGAAAAAGAGATGTGAAACCTGCAGCGGCTGAGTGGTTTTACTGTTTGATTGATCCGTCCGATCACCCAGCGTCCACCTCGTACCAGCGGCTGAAGCGCCAGATGGTTGGGAGGAAACGGGAACAGGCACGGGGAATCGCTGTGGCGATTGTTTTCCAAAAGGTTTCTGATTTGTCAGAGAGGATGCCCACGCCGGGAGTGACAGAATACTTCTCAAGAGTGTTGCTGTGCAAGGATGTGACAGCTTGAGTGTGTGTGTGTGTGTGTGTGTGTGTGTGTGTGTGTGTGTGTGTGTGTGTGTGTGTGTGTGTGTGTGTGTGTTTGTGTGTGTGTGTGTGTGTGTGTGTGTGTGTGTGTGGGGAGGGGGGTGGCGGGGGATTCACAGGAGATTTGTGTTTTCTTGTAGAGTAGGTTTGTAGGCGATAATCAGCTTTTTTGTTGGTTCTGAAATAATATAAATATGTTGGGGCTTAGAAGGGGCTGCATGGGAAAGAAAGGACAGCGTCGGTATCGAAATGCAAACCAGCCGAGCCAAATGCATTCTCAGCAATAAGCTTTGTGGACAATGAGCTTCCCAAATATCCACTATGCACACACCGACTAAAAATATCCTCTCAGAGGAAAGCAACTGAGAATGAACTCGGATCCCTTTAGGAGCTTGGCATTAGTTTTCCTCTCCGAGGCAATCAATGAGAGTGGAATTTTTTATTTTTTTCTCCCCCCGCCTTGGTTTAGCTTCTATGTGGACAGGCAGCAGCACGTTTGTTTGGCTTCAATCACAAAAAGCTTAAATTCAATCTGAACATTCTATATTTGGAGTCCAAGAAAGTTTTACAGATTCATTGGGAAAGGTTCCATGCGAAGTTCACGCACATTGGCATTTTAAATAAATTCACTTCCATCACGCCACCTTTCCCCACAGAGTGGCTCCCGAAACCTTCGTCTGGCAGATGCGTTCCAGATGGAGCTGGCCGAACAGCTGCAGGAATCAATTTTAACCAGGAAAGGAATAAAATTCCAATATATTAAGAATTAAAAAGGCAGGAAGTAAGAAATATGATGAAACCTGATGACACAGAGCAAAACTGCTGGTTAGTGGTTGAGCTCTGAAATGCGTATTTATAGTTCTAGCACGCTATTTCAACTTGTCTATTTTATCACGTGATAACGGCAACTTTAGTAGAGAGCATCTGGAAAGTGTTCACTTTTTCCACGTTATGCCTTATTCATAGCTGTATTGAATTAACCGCTTTCCTCAGAATTATACACACAATTGTGATTTTCTCAAAAAGTATATTTTATATAGATTTGTAAAAATCACCCACAAAAAATAAAAAAATTCCATGTCATCATAATGTGGAATATTTGTGTATACAGTTTTATGGAAAGATATGAACTTATAAACATTTTTGAAATAACTCAACTTATGCCGCTCTCTTCAGGATTCAAGGATTCTGGTTCGCTAGAAAACATTTGTGATCAAACAAAGAAAAACTGAAAACACAGGGTTGGTTTGTAGAGCAACACCTCCAGCAATTGGAAATCGCAATAAGAAATGTTTAATAATCCAAAATTTGAAAAAAAAAAAGAGAGAGAAATCTGAAAACAAGACATAGTACTCCACCTAAACGTGTAGACGAGGCAAGCAGAGCGTTAATCATATAAGCAGTCAAATGGCTAATTTACTGTAAAAAAAGCAAAACAAAAAAACTTTGCCACTTGCAAGAAAATCCAACTTGACTTTCGCACTGTGACACACGGTGGTTGTGTGGGGGATGATTTTCTTTTGCAGGGACAGAAAAAGCTTAGTAGAATTATGGTAGAAGAACCTCTTAGAGGTCGCATAACCCCTCAAAACTGGGGCAGAGGTTCACCTTCCAGAAGCACAACATCCCAAAATATGCAGTCAGAGTGGCGTAGTCTGGATCAGAGCCAGACACTTGTGTTAAAATGGCCTAGCCAAAGACCAGACCCAAATCCAATTAGAAATTTTTGGAAAGACCTTTAAGAAAAAAAAAAAGATGTCCGCCAACATTTCCCACCGATTTCAGTAAGTAAACTCAAATGTACTCAATACCTTTGACATTTTTGGGGTTTTTATTTATTTGAAAGTCATTTATCCTTTTTCACAGATTAAATTGAGGCAAAATGGTTGTATTTTTTCCATGCAATTCTCCACGTTAGAGTTAATCAGACTTTTAAATAAAGTGCTTAAGTTAAGTGTATTAATTCAGGCAGAAAGTGGAATCATTCTATTTTACATGTACAAATCCAAAGTAAGAGCTCAGCGTTCAGCTCCATCCCATTTGGATCCCATTTCAAATTAGTCACGTCTGCTGAACCAGACCATATTCCGAAAGTGACACAGTGTTACTCAAATATGCTGTAAAAAATAATTAGATTACACACACACACACACACACACACACACACACACACACACACACACACACACACACACACACACACACACACACTCACGTCTTAGCAAAGACAGGACGGTGGCAGACGGTGACCCCATTAGGAAATTCGCTGACTGAGACAGTTTTAGCTCGTCTTCGGCCTCACCTGAAGGGATCGACTTACCCGGGAGCCCAGGCAAATATCAATAAGTGTGATTTAGCTGTGCTCTGCTCAAGGATAAAGAGCTTATGTATGAAAGCTCTGAAAATACACTCCAGCTTGGCATGTAGAAAAAAAAAGGGAAAAAAATGCTGTTGCCTCAAACAAATCCCTGATTAAATGTCTCCAACACGTTCACTTGGCTGTATGAGTGGAGACCCGGATCTGGCTTCCAACCATGACTGAAAGAGAAAAAAGCAGAGGGATGATGATGATGATGAGAGGAGGATGTATGTCTCCATATGTTTATAGCTTCCATTTGTGTTTATGAGCCTTTCTGCATTGGGATGATGGCGTTATGGCGGAACACCAGAAGACGATTGTAAACATAAACTTGCTTACATTTTCAGCATTTTTTATCTGTAATGTACAGAGCTGTGAACAAAAATTCCCCTGCTTCCCCTTCTTTCCCTTTATCTGAAACAACTACATGCGTTAGGTTGTAAATTCAGTGAGAACGTGAGCAGCAGCAGCTGTCTGATTGGCCAGTGCGGACGCCGTTACAATAACCGATTCTGCTAAAGATAAACGTACGGATCGTATTTTTAAGATCTTGCCAGAACATTTGTCCTTTAGTCCTGCGAATATCCTTCAGGTGACAGAAGGATGTAGCAGTGCTATTGAATATGACGTTAATGTGGAGATTAACCCTCCAGTCTTATTTAATTTACTCCATAAAGAATTTGATAAATACAGTTTGTGAAGGAGAGAGTGTGGCCAATCAACCACTTGTAACATTTAGCTAAAGTCCACTTGGGTTTTACGTGTCAGTACAGTGAATGAACTGATACAATACGTCAGTCTCTTTATGGCTCCAACAAACCAAATGAAAGTTTCGGAGTGACTTTGTCAAATACAGGACCATATATCCGACTGAGGTGCTGCAGCTGTTTATGCACCAAAAGTCCTCAAAGTTGCTGGATTTAAGCAACTCTTCAAATATAAATGGACCAGATTTCCCCACAGCGACGTAAACGTCCCATTTGTGACAAACAGTTGATGGCAAGTCTGACACACAGTCAGTTACAAGCTTTGGAAACAGTTGCTTTTTCACAAAGGGCCATGTTGGTTTTTCTGATAAATTTCATCCTTCAACAGATTAAATTGTCATTTGAAAATACCTCTCTGTATTTAAATCAGTTATCTTTTTTTTCTCATACTAAACTGAAACACAAACGTGTGATAAAAAAACAAACAACTGAATAAACAGAAGAGATTCTGCATGACTGCTGGTCTCGCTGCTGTTGACGTTAAAGTGCATGAGAAGAAGAAACAACCTGCAACTTGGTCTTGTTTTTACTGAAAGCAACAATGGGAGCTCCTAATCGACTGAATTTTGCTTTCAACATACAGTGCTGTCATGTAGGATCTGGATTTACAGCTTCCTTCAACAACAACAACAACACTGCCTCATCGCTCTTATTAAATTATATTACCTTTCCGGGAAATGGCTTCGTTTGATGGTTCATTGCCATTGGGAGCATGCTCTATTGTCATTTTTCAGAAAAATACACAAACATTTGTCAGCTTTAAGGTGAGACAAAGCAGATCCACAGATTTTTCACAGATGAGCACCTGTTTGTTTTATGCAGTCTGCTGTTTGCCTATGTATGCATATATCAATGCAAGGCAAAAGCATGAAAGCATAGCAACACTGTGACCTCGAGCACTTTGGCATATAGTGATCAGCCTACGTCTCCCATTAGCGCGGGCTGACTCACGTCGTTGTGAACATAAGCCAATGAAACGGGGTCATGCAGCCCTGCAAGTCAGAGAAATGGGAACCAAGGTTACAGAGACGCTGCAGAGAAAATCGTTAGCACTCGTCTTGTGCAAAACAATATTTTACTGCAGTCAAGAAATATCTGTGATTGTGAAGTTGCCAAGTGAACGCCAAGCCCCCTTCCTGCCCCTCACGTGCAACACGCAGTACCGGGTTAAAAAAGTGAGAAAATAATTCATACTTCAATTTTTTTCCCCAGTTTTTGTTGTTGTTGTTTTGTTATTTTGCAAGAATCTATTGTTTTCGCAGACAAAGTGGGCATCTGCTTTGGAGCTATTGGCTAAAAGCTAAAGGGCTAGCTCACTGTTTCCATTATCATCTTTTGTCCACACAGAGACCAGTTTGCAAAAATAATCATTTTTAATAGAATTGTATCAAATTACCTAACAGTCATTAAGCAGAATTTTTTTTTTTGCATAAAACCTAAAATTTTCAGCTTTGCAAGAGAAGGGTTACACATTTTTTAGTAAATTTGCATTAAACATCATAGCTCAGAATCTGCATTTTTACCCGCTGCCATTTGATCAGCAAATCACTCTAATCATACCAAAACGTGAGGATTTAAGTGTAATAATATCCCGTATTAGAGAGATAATTGGCTCTTTGAAGTCATGGCAGCTTAGGATTTTCGAAGTAGGGCAACTCTTTCATGTGTTATTAGTTGTGCTTAAACCACATCTTTAAAGGACAGGGATGGGGGTGGGGGGAGGAAAAGCTGGCTCATAGAGAAAGGCCCATCAAAAACAGGAAAAGTTACAGGCGCTTGGGTTCGTGTTTTGCCAAAGACTCTTTCTGACGCAGGTACGTCTCATTTGGAACGGGGTTGGTGCTGATTGTGGCAGAATTTGCTGGGCGATGAAATGCTAAGAACAGAGAGGAAGGGGGAGCAAGAAATGATCAGCTGTAACGTCAAACTGCTCACAACAGTCAAACTGGAGTGTGTCTCTGCCAGGCTTACTGGCTTACCTCAGCACTGCGCCAAACAGGAACTGTCACTGGATATTACGGCGTGGAACCGCTGAGCTGATTCTCCTCCTTCTCGGTGAGACAGGGACAAGCTTCACAGGCCTCTGCTTTCTCCCACTCATTTGCCCGAAGGGGGGGACGGACGGACAGACGGACGGACGGACTGAAATGTGCCCCTACTCTGCCGTGTCACTGCTGGAAACCTTCACATTAAAAATGAATGACTCCGATACATAAAAGCCCTCAGAGTTGGTCACAGAAAGCTTCTGGGTCGTTTGTTTGGATTGCATATGTGATTTGGAATTTTGACTTTCTTTGCTAGTTGCATAAATTATATGTACAGATTCAGGTTGTAATTTACAGAATTTATGGCGCCTCCTAAGATTTTTTATTTGTTTACTTTTTGTTGGGGTGGGGAGACACTGAAGGTGTCAGATTTCATGGTTTACTGACCCTCACATAATTCACTTCCCATTATTTGATGAATGAACACCAGTATATATATGGTAAATAGGGTTGAGGATTCGAAGTCTTTCTGCATGGAGTTCGCATGTTCCACTTCTGTTTCTCTCCAGGTATTCCTGATTCCTCACTAGTCCCTCAAAATGTTCCATAGTTGTTGTTTGTCCCGTCACCCTGAAATGTATTGGGGAGTTGTCAAGGGGAAACGCTGCCTCTTTTTAATGACATAAGTTACAACATTTAGTTTCTATTTTCTGAATAAGTGGAAAAGACCATGGATGGGTGGATAGCAGAAAATTAATGGGGAAGACAATGTTATTTCTCTAATTTAACTCTGTCAATTTCCCGATTGCGGCTTTTTATTCCAGATTCAATAGCCAATTAGCTTCATTGTGCTTATAAGTGTCATTTCGAAAATTGTCTCTGATAATTGTTCGGTTACAGTTTGGATGGAATAGAGCAACAGATCGAAGGAGAACATCGGAAACGATTAACAAATGATCAATAAGTGGAATTATCCTGGGATCGCTAAACGGGGGGGAGAGTCAAGACATCTCACGATACAAGATATCGCGACAGTACAAAAAAAATGACAGTTTACGGTGGCCACGAAGTGCAAACCACGTCAACAAATGACTTAAACACAACAATATTAACTAGGCACAATTACAAATGAATAAAACACAATGACACTTACAAAACAGAAAAGGCAGAGTGGGATACCTGAGATATCGGTGTTTGGACATCGCCTCTTTTGACTTTAGAACCGGAAATGATACCGGCGTTTGATTTCTTTCTCCAAACAGGTAGGCAGACAATCACCCACCTATGTTCGGCCTGAACTGCCAAAAAAGAGTCAAGCAGTTTAGGCTCAATAGCTCCATCTCCATCATGTACCTACTGCTACGAATGTTGAAATTCAGATTTTCAACAATTGCGCAAAAGTCAGAATAACTTCCTGTGACAAAGGTTGTCCAATCAGCAATGTCTCTGGTTTCCCAACTGTTCCGGGTTTTTTTATGTTGTATTTTCTAAATTGTAGTAGTGGGTAGGTAATATTGTTGTGTTTTCTTAATTTGTACTAATGTTCGGCTGTCTGAAAACACAAATTTCCATCTGCACCTCCACCAGCAGTAAATTCTATTTGTCACGAAGAAACTGTGACCATTTACCGCTAAAAATGCTGAAGTTAGCGTCGTTGTTTGGTACTTTAATGACTCCCTTCCCGACTGTATTAAATTATGTCTGTTTCAAAATCCAAGCACAGATTAGTGTCACTTTAATTATACTACACTGACCAATTTCAGATTCATGAAAGTTTTATTTTATTTTTTGTGAAAACACGGGAAATTTTAATGCATTTTTTGGCATTAGAAACTAATTGAAATGAGGCCAAAAAAAGCATAAAAATATGCAAACAAGTGAAATCAGGAGTAGATTAACCTAAACACAGCAGATATTCTTTTTTAAAAATTATTTGTTAGACCAATTTATTTTTTTGGAAAATAATGGGAATTAGTTGTCTTTTTTTTTTTTTTTAATGGATAAAATCTTGTGTGGTCATTATGAGAGGATTGTACTCAAAGTTCAAACATTACAGCATATGGCTGATGCTTTTAATCCTTGTGGATCTAAATGTAAGGTTATTCTTCATAATCACAAATTAGATTTTCCTCAATGAATTGAAGCGTTCGTTGAGGCTGGTTGGGGCCTAGTTCACTTGGTTTACATATGGGACCCTACAGGTAGGAAATGGGCTGACAAAATGGCTTGTATTGGGACAGTCCCTGGTTTACATAGTGGATTCATCTTCATACAGTATCAACTCTGGACACAGTAGGATCCACATGGCCCTAGAAGTGTTGACTAGAATTTGACTTATCGCTTAAAAACTCAATAATAATAAAAGTCAAATTCTTTTTTAATGAGAGTTGTTTTGCTGACATCAGTTACCATGTTGACCCATTTGGATCCTCCAGAAGAAGCCATGCTTAGCGTCCATTCAGCCTGGGCAAAGTCCATGATTGGTCCACGTACCTGCTGATTGGGGGTAATTTATAGGTCTGGTGCTCTTGGGATCTCCCCTGTTGGCATGGGAACCCTAATCAACAGCTCATTTTATGGTCTGTCTTAAATGTGGAACTCATATAGGCCTAAAAATTGGCAGAAAAGTACATGCTAGCTGTGGTGATTCTCCAGCTATCATCCATGTGGACCAGGTTCATTTTGCTCCTGGATGATTTTTGTAAAAGTGATGAGCAAAAAAAACTCATCACTAAAACCATTGGGTTCAAACACAGGGTAGTTCGAACCCAATGTTCAAAATCCCCTGGTTTGAACATAGATTCAAACTACAACACATCTAGGACCTACATTCAGCCCATTCCCTACCATTGCAGGGTTTTTGCATGTAGTAGTTAGTTCAGCGGTTATAAAATGTGCGTGGCTGACGTTAATCCTTGTTCGGCGGCTCAAGCCAAAGTCTCCACCATCTCCTCCTCCAGGGACAAGCGTGCAGACGAGCGGCTGGGGCTGGACCTCGTCTTCAGGCTGATGGAGCCGTACAGTTTGGCCGAGCGCTTGGAGTAGGCCACGAGCTTCCTCCTGTACATCTCCCCCTTCCACATGGAGATCATGAGCAGCGTGGACAGCACGACGCCGCCCAGCGTCAGCAGGCAGAGTCCCGCGATCACGCAGCGGTCCAGGTGGGCGCCTACGCGGGCGCTCTCCATCTCCAGCCGCTCCATCTCCCGCGCCGACACGCTGTCGCGGTCCACCTCCACGTCGCGCGGCACGGCGTACGAGACGATCACCAGGGAGATCCCCGTCACCAGGAACGTGACGGCGCTGATGAAGCCGTAGTCCACGGAGCCCCCGGAGCCGTCGCCGAAGGAGAGGTCGTCCTCCGACACGAAGGAGAGCTCCGGCAGAGTCTCGGAGCAAGGCTCGCCGTTGCGGACGGGCCTGTGCGAAGTTTTGCGGCCGGACTCCGGACTGGCGAGGCGCAAGTTGACGTTCTCGTCGATGTAGGTGAAGGACGTCTCCAGTTCCTCGTCGCAGCAAACGCGGAGCTTCTCCTCGCCGCCGCCAGGGGGAGGGCAGAGCTTCCCCTCGGCGCCCGGCCGCGGCTGCGCTGTCCTCGGTGCTGAAACGCACCGGCCGCGGCTGCCGCGGGCCGGGGCGCAGCCGCCCTCCCCGGGGGGCCCCTCTCCTGTTGATCCGGCCGGCTTCCGGGCGGGCTGCGCACCGGAAACCCGCTCGAACGCTTCTGGGTTCAGCTCGGACTGCTGGCCCGCCTCCTTTGCGGGAAGCAGCTTCGGGGAAGCCATTCGTGTTTGTCTCTGAGACTTGCTCCCGCGGCGTCTCCACTCCACAGCATCCCTAAGAAGTGGACGACACACACACACACACACACACACACACACACACACACACACACACACACACACACACACACACACACACACACACACGCCGGCTCAGAGTTTGAACACGCCCGGCGTGGCAGATCTATTTAAGAAGAAGAACACACACAAAAAAACTTGGTTGTATTCTGGCGAAGTTGCGCAAAGTGCTCGTGTTTATGACTCAGACAGAAAGAGCGCTTACCGCTGATGGGTCAGTTTGAAAGAAATCCACGGACGCGTTTCTGAAAGGCGCTTACGGAGTTCGGTGATTAGCCAGAAAAGCCTTAGTATCCAATTAGGGAAACATACCACGTTTAAACCGAGCTTAAGCTAAAGCCATTTGTTCTCTAGTGGACAATACCTGATGTGCACACACACACACACACACACACACACACACACACACACACACACACACACACACACACACACACACACACACACGTTTGAGTAAAAACTCATCAATTCATGGGGAATCCACGCATAGTACTGAGGTCCACCAACATAACGGAGCCTATCTGAATGCTCCTGAACACTTTTTCTTTTCCTGAATTCAGACACAGGATGTGGCATAAGGCTGGACAGTGTACAATCCGCTTTTATTTGTTCTTTTCTAATCCCTGACAAAAAAAAAAAACAAAAACGCATCAGCACACCGCACTGATATAACAGACACAGAGAGGCGGACAGACTCACCGCGCTACCTCAGCATCCCGATCTCCTCCTCATCCTGCTTCTTCTTCTTCTTCTTCTTCTCCTTTTTCTTCTTCTTCGTCCAGCCACAGGACCAGGAGGAGAGATTAGGGGGGAAGAAAAAAAGAAGCCTTATCGGCGAGTCTGCTTAGAGTTCCCCCCCATTTCCCCTCCTCCTTCTAATGCACGATGCCGTAGCGGAGGGGAGCTTTCCTTTAGTCCCTCCCACACACACGCAGAAAGAGAGAGAGAAAGAGAGAGAGAGAGAGAGAGAGAGAGAGAGAGAGAGAGAGAGAGAGAGAGAGAGAGAGAGAGAGAGAGAGAGCCTATGAAACGCTGAAAGGAGCTCCGTCGCTATCTGTGAGCTGATTGAGATCACTGCCAGTCAGTCAACACAAGCGGAGATGAGGATTTGAAGGCTGATCCGAGGGAAGACCCGGAACTTGACTCCCCCCCTTTTGGTTATAATGCTTCCTTCCTTTAGAAACAGTCCCAGCAGATGCCCATTTGCCAATGAAGTCGGGTCTTTTTTTTATTATGTCACATGAGATTAGCACTCTGCGTATCCGTGTATCTCTGTATCCAGGGACGTCTCCAGGGTTAAAATACACAGGTGGCTTCCTCCCCTCCCCCGCCCCCCTCTCACTCTGCCCTCCCTGGGGTTGGCAGCAGAAGGAGTGTAGAACATCCAGATCCCAACCAGAATTCTTTTGTTTGGTTCTTTGTTTTCAGAGTAAAAGTTTTACGCATTAAAAAGGAAGTTTTTGTCAAGATCTCGGCTCGTTCGTTCTCTTTGTTTCACCTTAGTTATTCTCCGTTTTTAAGTAGATAAGTCTGCTCTTACTTATTTAAGAACATGATAAAGCTTGTCTTTGATCATGTCTATTATTCATTTCTTGTGTTTAGTTATTTGTTGTTTCTGTTGGATTTATAATTTCCCCAGCTACCTTCTACCCTCTCTCTCTGTCTCTCTCTGTCTTTCTCTCTGTCTCTCCCTCTGTCTCTCTCTGTGTCTCTCTCTCTGTCTCTCCCTCTGTCTCTCTCTCTCTGTCTCTCTCTCTGTCTCTCCCTCAGCCTGCCTCCTCCTCTCCCCTCACAGCTGCACTCACTCATCTGTCCTGGTCCTTTGTTCCATCAGTCACACCCTCAACATTTGACCATCCACTCCTCACTGGATTCTACTGTTACTGACAGTTTGATTCAGGCGCACTCATCCCTGTGATAACCTTGTTTTCTGTTTCATCATTTTTGGCATTTAACAATCATCTGCTCACCGTGCCTCTGTATTCAAAGGTGTTCTCCCTTTAACATGAGAAAAGCTGAAAAGATCTGTCTGTCTATCTGTCTTTCTCTGAAACTAGAATACACTCGTTTTGGCATGAATGGAAAATAGAGGAAACAGGCAATGGGATGCTAACTCATTGTCAAACCCAATGGAATATGCAATACATGATGAATATAGCCCATGTGGAAATGCGTGCCACTATTGTTGTGTGGAAATGCTGTCAGTTAATGTAGTTACAATGACACACAGAAAAAGGTATCCAGCTGTGTAATGTTTGACCTTGTCAAACAGCATGCATCATGTGTCGTCTGTTCAGTTGTGCCCTCTCAGATGACCACATGGTCAGTAGGCCAAAGCCATCGTAATCCATCTTTAATCCAGAGATCTGACGGGTCATCCCTCTCTGTGACCTGCCT
Organism: Micropoecilia bifurca; assembly: GCA_903067075.1. NCBI lineage: Eukaryota > Metazoa > Chordata > Actinopteri > Cyprinodontiformes > Poeciliidae > Micropoecilia > Micropoecilia bifurca. The sequence continues at coordinate 30,284 of CAEGAF010077642.1, forward strand.
CATATTATCATTTTGGAGCTTTGTGTCATGTAGACGTTGAGCCCTTGTCTTCATTGCTTCCCAAGCGATCCGTTGATGGTTTGTTTTCATCCCAGGTAGTGGCGCTGCACAAGCGGAGACTCTTAAATAACATCCTCTATATATTTTCAAAGTGCTTTATCCCATGTTCAGACTGAACCCTATGCTCCTTTGCTGATTGTTACACCTTTTTTGGCGCAGGCAGACAAGAGCTATAAATACAGTCGCTGCTTTTCCTGGGCATCCTGGTGGCTGGGTGAACAGCTCTTGGCTCACGTCCCGACGAGACTCCATTTAACGTGATGAGCAAAAACAGAGGGAAAGAGGAAAAGGAGAGGGAAGAATTTCGGGGGCAAGAGATTTAATACCTCGGATGCCAGAATTAGTTCACAGGGACAGGCCGAGGACGATCGTGCGTCACTCGACGATGGATCATAATGCTTTACGGTCTGCTTGACCAGATTGTAGCCCAACACCAGTCAATCCGACGCAGGGAGAGGCGGCTGGAGGCAGCTGAAATCTGACCGTGCGTTCATCTCAGAGGAAGCAACAACGGCCAACTATCAGATGCCATCCTTCTGCAACAGTGCACCACTTTTCCTGCTGGCAAGGACACCAGGCTCACACGAGGAGACGCAGCCTGGAGAGTCAGCATGTCTAACAGCTATCCTCATAGAAGGTCTCCTGACACAAGCATGCACCACCACCTTAGAGAATGATAATAAAAAAGAGAGAGAATATGGATGTGACACTGCTGCAGTGTACAGGGCTAGTGGAAGTGGAAGGTAGAGATGCAGCAGTGTGTGTAGTCGTGTGTGTGTATGTGTGAGAGAGAGAGGGAGTTATGATGTGAGCTACTGAATGGGGCCAAGGATGCACTCGCTTCACCTCCAGTTCATGCAAATACTGCTTGTCCAGCCGTGGTGCAAAAGTGACGCATGACACAAAAGGACCTGGAATGTGAGCTGGGTGGAAGTGTGAGCGTATGAGCTGGGCTGCTGCTACGAAGCAACACCAGCTCCAACTTCAATTCTGTCTGATGGAAACCAGACAGTAGCTGCGTTTCCGTTAATTAAGTGAGCAAATCTTTGCCTATATTCCGCTGGTGACGCAAAACACAATTTCGCAAATGCTGTTTCTCTGTGAAATATGAATGAAATTGAAATCATATGAACAAGCTTGTTCACGCAATGAGTCATTAAAAAACATTGCAGCGATGGATGTATACAGCTACATAAGACATATTCATACTATTATGATAAAATGTATTCTTCAAGTTTATGAAAAGACACAATTTACCAGCAATATTAGTGCGTATCTGCACTATATGACACATACGCCACATGTCAACTTGTGATATTCAGACAAATGAGTATGTAGGTGGTTTCCCTGCAGCACCTTTCAGATAGCTAATCTGTGTCCACAAGTTTCCATGGGAACCAGTGACTTAACTGGGCAATACCTAATGGTAGTCAGTACTTCTTTCATCAGTGCTGAAATTTGTCACAATCCCAGTTAAGATCTGTTGAAATAAATTCACCTTTTGTTGCGGCAGCATGATCTCACAATATGAAAAAAATATGTTACCTTTAATAAGATTAGCGCTAGTGGGCCTAACACTTTAATAACTGTCTTTTGCTTAATTTCCTTGTGGAGGAACACAAACCACTAAGTATTTCAGCTAGATCTTCACAAAATGCAATTCTTCTTCATTTTCTTTGTGCGCCATCTCTCCAGAACAGTAAGTTCCAAAAGTTAGAATCAGGACACAACAGGAAGGGTGGGATTTGGAGATTTTATTCACAAATCAGATTGACTAACAACACTGCCTGTACAGGATAATCTTATAATGGTTGGAAGAAAAAGAACATACACAGTACTTTAGATAAAAGCATTATACTGTTGTTTTCATGTGGTCATTATCACTCTGTTTTATGTTAAAGCGTTGGAAACCTTCAAGCTTACTGGCATTTGATAAAAGCAACCATATTTACACGTGACGATAACAGGAAAAAAACCCCATTTTTTTCTGGCTTCACTCTGAAACAACTGGTTGCTGTGGAGACTGGGTGACCTTAAAATGGTCTTGTTTGTTGTAAATCTCTTAACTGTCAGCTTTGTAGATGTGTTTTTTTTTCCAACCTCGCTTACCGCCTTGATCACTGTGCGTACTGACAAGATAATACGACTCCCCATCCATTCTAGAGTCAAATATTTATTTCCCAGGAAAAGAGAAGATCATAAATTACTGATTAGAAGTTCAAATAAACTCTTACCTCTGAAAAGTGAGGATTAAAGGGGTTATTATGGGTGCCGACTGGGGATTATGTTAAAATAACTGAATACAATAAATAATGTTAAGCTTGGCCTTTTCTCAAGAATTCAGTGTGAGATTTTGCTACTTTAATTGAAAAAATAAAAGAAGGATCTATTTTGAGCCTCTGTTTTTCAGGTGTGCCAAACAAATGACTTGATTGAGTAGCACTGATGTGAAGCAACTTAAGAAACATTAATACGACACTGAAAATCCAACATGCCTCCAGTGTTGTCCTTTTCCAGAGGTCCCTTACATGCAAATCAGAAAACCATGCTGCGTCATTAGTTGACAGCTCCAGAAAAATCTGCCGTGATAATACCAAGGATTTTCTCATTAACCGTATTTATAATATTTCTATATTTTTTTTAAGCTTCCACTGGGTGGGGAGGATGCTAACTCTTCTTCCAACTGGGAAAGTTAATATCAGAAATATTACTGAGTGAAGAACAATGACCGCAGCATCAGGCTGTAAACATGATTGTTGCCAGCATTGAATTGAAAATTGGTAAACTTGAAAGAGTTGTGAAGAGTGTCCAAGAGCAGGGATTGTTCAGAAACCTTGCATTAGTGTTGTGGAGAATTTTAGTAAAGCCTATCCAATGAGCAATAGGTAAAAAAAAAAGACAGAAGAAGAAGTTACTTAAGTCCAAGTCAGGGTCATAATTTTATGCAAACTAGAAGTGTTCGGAAAGATCCAACTGTACTGCACACGGCACAGCGTTTCCGTTAACCTTAGAATTGTGCAACCTGACACCCATTTTGAAAAACTTGTGTTTTGATATAAAGTTTTGTTTCAAACCTTTATCACCATCATCCTGAAGGTGGTGGGGAGTCTGTGAACTCTCCCACCCTCTGTCATCCCCACTTCCTGTTTCCTGATGAGCCCTGGATCTCCAGGCCTTGTTGTCTGAGCTCTGTGGACAAATACTGGAAGTTTGTCTGATCTTTCAGGCTTAATTTACATTCATAACCTGCTTTCTTTACCTAAAGTTATCATGTGGTGTTTCCTTTTGTCCGTATTGAAGTTTATTTATAAAAAACTTTTTTTTTTTCACATCAGACAAGTCACGTAATGAACAACCAGATGCTACCACTGTTAGAAACGACAAAGAAGACGACAGGAAGTGATATGAGGATGACAGTGCAGCATTGTTTTTAATGACTTATTCACATGTGATTTTAATTGCATTTCTTAATTGATGGAAACACAGCAATTGGCAAAATTGTGTGTTTGTGATTTTTTTTATCCAACTGTAATGAAATATTAACAAAGTCTGTATGAAAATGTGTGTGTAATGGAAACACATTTGCAATGCTAGTAGAGACAACTTGCCTGGAGCTTCAGTTTCAGCTCTGGAGTTCACTCGGTTGCATGGGCGAAGCTGCTGCTTGATCTGCTCCTACACCTGCAGCTCATCACCTGCCATTTGATCAACAAGAAATGATAAATCTACATTCTTGTCCATTGAATTGTTTTCTGTTGCGTTTCTTGCCATCCGGTGACGATTCCTGTGTTCGCTTTACCTGGAACAGATGGCTATTTCTACTACTTAACAGACTGCAAAAATTCAACTTCGGGTATCCATCCATCCGTCCGTCCGTCCATCCATCCATCCATCCATCCATCCATCCATCCATACATACATACATCCATCCATCCATACATCCATACATCCATCCATACATCCATACATCCATCCATACATACATTTTCTTTACGCCCTTGTCCCTTAGTGGGGTCAGGAGGGTTTCTGATGTATATCTCCAGCTGATGTTCCGGGCGAGATGCGGGGTCACCCTGGACAGGTCGCCAGTCTGTCGCAGGAGCTTCTAGTAATAACTGTATTATTAGTTTTCTCTTGCTCATCTGCCCATCAGGCACCACAGAGCCAAATCTTCCAGGAAGCAACTGGAACATTTCCCCTCATCACAATTCAACTTAACTATCACTTATTAATGCTTTCGTCTTCCAAGAGCTTCAACAGATTGCAGTCTGCCAGTCTTATTTCTTCATCCCTAATGGAACTGTTAAACCGTTATCTGCTTTCTCAGGGTAAAAAAAAAAACTTGACCCAAACTTGACAAAATTATTACATTTTAAAAAAATCAGTCATTATCCACCTTTTAAAGCAGGACTTTCAAAGTCATTTTCATTTCCGACTGCGTCGATATTCATAAATGTCTTCAAAGGGCCGGTTATGGCAGAATGCCTTGATAACTTAGCGAACTGTTAAAATATTACAGCTTCCTCTGCATTTAATTGTTCTTAAAATCAATATTTAACATCCTTTCATGGTGGTGTTATCTGACACTGCACAAACATGGCGCTCTACAGGGATTTGACCCGCCGTCCTTGAGTTCAACACGTTCTGAAGAATATTCTGAAATCTTAATGTTTCTTCTTTTTCTGTCGCTAGATGGCCTGGAAATGTATATCTGTACAAAAGTAGCTGCCAGTGTTCCCTTTAACTGCGATGTGATCAGCAGAGCAGTTTTCATTTGTTTCTTGTTTCACTCTTTGTGTTTTAGCTCTTTGACAAGGTTTTATCTGAAATCTGCTCAGCATGCGTTTTGTAATTTTGAAAGTTATCAGTTAATTCAGAAATCTGGGTTTTTGCTGGTCCTGCATAATTTATTTAGTTTTATTTATCTACAGGACTGCGCTGTTGTGGCACACTTTCCCCCTCAGAGTCTTCTGACTAGAAACTCCTCAGAGTTCCTCCAGCTTGTGAACTTCAAGAAGCATCTCCAGACCGGAAATTAAATTAATTCTCTGCCATTAAATACAAAAACTTGGACTGTTTGCTAAGAGTTTCCTTGCATGTGAGGGCCTCTCTGTGAGCTGGAAGCTCAGAAGCTTGTAAACTGCAGCTTGGAGGAGGAGTTTTGTCCTGGAAGGCGGAGCTAGGGTCCACCCAGGCGTTTGGCCCAGCTGAATGGTCGCAGCATGAGATTCTCAAATATGCACGAAAGAAACAAAGCAACACTCCAGTGTGTTTCTGATGAGGGATTAACATTATAACATGATGCAGAGCTAAAAAAAAAGTCAACTTCACATAGTACTGCCCTTTTAAGAAAAACAGAAACATACAAATGTCTTAAGACCCTCACGAAACTGAGGGTCTTACAAAACAACAAAAACTTGCCATAAATTATGGTTGATGTATTTCTTTGGATATTTGTTTAATAACAACCATTTTAGGTATCACTTTAATGTACTGCTGCATACAACCCTGTACAGTGACTATTAAATATACTCACCCCCTCTTATTGCTATATAGAACATATATTTGGTATGTATTCATTCTAAAAAATAAAGATCAGAAACGTCTAATGTATCAACAGTGTAAAAAATAACTTGAAAACTCCAGCTGTTGTTCTAATTGTTGTTTTCTGAAAGAATTCAACAACTATTATTATTATTATTATTCCTATGCATAACTTATCAGTTCTTCTACATGGCATATGAGAGCCGAGGATGTTTCTTTACCCAAATCTTTTTCCACCTTGGTAAAACATCAGCATGTAGGTCATGAGCAGCCCTCAGTGGAGCACATTTCTCCTCCTGCTGCCTGAGCTCATCCTGAAGACTCTGAGAGGGAAAGTGTGCCACGACAGCTCAGTCCTGTAGATTATTAATAAGCAGGTGTACACAGTCCCCTGGGTTTGTTTGGAAAGTCTGGCACGCAACCACCCTCCCCCCCCAGCCAGGAGCTCTGAAGCAGCATTTCAGATGAGAGTGCTGTCGAAGAACCAGAGAGAGGCCGTCTGAGGTCCAGTCTGGATTTGTTCCTCCTTCCTCTTTGACTGACTGTCGGTCTGAGAGTGGATGACAAGATAAAATATCCAGCGTTGGAGCAGTTAAGTTCAGTAAGAGTAGCTTTACTGTTCGAAGCATGGATATTATTTTAAAGGGACATCAACTTTTTTAATTTTATTTTTTAGTTTTAGATCATGTTATAATGTTGTTCCCTCATCAAAAACATACCTTCAGTGTTACCTTGATTATTTCATGCATGTTTGAGAAATCCATCAATATCAACATCAATATCCTCATCACTTCATCACAATGAATAAGATGCAATCTTGTTCCACTACATATAGTTTTCATAGCTGTCATTCTTTATTTGGGATTATTTATGTTTCAACATGACACGATGCAACATTCAGAATGAAAACAGAGTTCTGACGCTGATCTTCCTCCTCATGCAGAGAGATCTTGATCCCTGTCTGGGTTCAAGTTGCTGCTTCTTTGTGCAAGGCAGTGACTAAACAAAATTGGGATGAGTTTCATTCATTAGGTAAATAAGAAAGTCTGGAGTTTGGCCCGAAGACATTTATTAATCTTCAAATGAGCCAAACACTAAGTGGTCTACTGGCACAAATGCTGCTGCATTTCAAGATTTAGCTTCTTTCTCAATGAGGAGGCAACACAAGTGTAGCAGCAAATCAATTCTGTCCGTGACATTGAGAGTAAAAGTGGTGATAGACTGACATGTTTCTTTTATTCTCTCTGGTGAAAGAAGATGACTTACATTATGAATCCGAAGGAAAGTTCAAAACCACATAAAAAATTGGGCTGAATTGAGTAATATTTTGCTAATTAAAATACACAAACACACACACAGCAGCGACTTCACTGTTTCTGATTCAGTTATTTATCGTCCTTCCTATTATTGTAATAGCAGAACAAAACCACGAGATGGCAGTGAAGACTTATCCACACTAATCAGGACAAGAACCAGTGAGAAGAACTAGTGAGCAATATTTTCATATTTAGCAACTTATTACCCAGTAGTTAAAATAAATAAATACATTTTCAACAAATGTAAATGTATTGGGGAATAAAACCAGATACACTTTTATTTTTCCACTGTTGCATCTTCAGAACCACAGTCTTCAATCCATTTGTTTTAGGGATTTTATGAGATAAAGTTGTTTATATCTGTTAAGGGAAGAGGATGGATTGACTTAAATTATGCTTTTACAACTACAAATGCTAAAATATTATGAGGATTTGCAGCCAATTGTTCAAGAGTGTTTGTTAACATTAACTTGTAATTCTTTCCATATGATCTGAACCATGATCTCCGGCTGAATGTTTAGGGTTGTTTTTCTGCTGAAAGGTGAGCCTCCGCCTCACTCTCCAGTCTTTTGCATTTCTTTACTTGTCCAATATTCTGCTTCCATATTTATTTAATAAGATGTGTGTTTCTTCTTCCATATATTTACGTTGTGAGCAACTGAGAACTCAGTGACAAACACTACATTTTTGGCGAACGCCGTCATCGATACACGTCAAACATGTCGGTCTGCCTTCTATTTATAATGGTTCAAAAGCAAGATGTCTTGGACTTAATGTCAGATTTCAAACAACACTGCCTCCACCGCCATCCACGCCCTCATGCATCAAATAGGCAAATTCCCTAAAATGTCAAACAAGACATTTTTTAAACAAATAAGCACATTTAAAAAAAAGAAAAAGGAAACTAGTGCTGACATTTGCAGTACAGGGTGTTCAGGCGAAAATAAAACCCCTCGTAAATCTGCATTCTATGAATCAATGCCATTAAATTACAGCCGTACATCACCCTGATATTGATGGCGCTACCAGTGGACACTTCCCAGGGATCCCACATGCATCCGTAATGAGTGATGGCAAACATGGTGCAACACTTCACATTAATGGAATCGATAGTCACATAAAATGGCATATAAGCCTGCCGCATGTGACGCCTCCTCCTGGGGAGCAATTACTGAGTCCCTGTCCCCACCTGGGATTGTGTCGTTTTATCTCTTGACCTCCCGGGCTGGTTGGAATGATGTTCTTTCACGGTGTCCCGCAGCCGCCGGACCCTTCACTTAACCTCCCGTGATGTGGCATAATGGCAAAGAGAGAATCGATACGGAGGTGTAAATGACTGGCAGCGAGTTATTGTAGCAGCTTTGGAGGGAGTCAGGGATTACAGAACTTGCTGATGAGGCTCAAGGCCGTAATAATTCATTGCCAGGTTCTAAAAGGCCCTGAGTCGTCAGGCGATGTAGCGTTTTTATCCTCCACCCCAAAAGAAGAGCAGCGGTTCTGTCCCTGCTGAACACTGAGCATTTCATGGCTCAGTCTGGCCTCTGTTGGAGGTTATGTACACAATAATAAACAGATGCCCTCCCTCCCCCCTGCTGTGCTGAGATCATTCTAATTTCCATCCTCTCCATCGCCCATAAGAAAAACAATCACACCAATCTGGACAGCTGGTGAAAAAAAACGAACTGCCTGAAACCTCCACCGATTTGTTTATCTCCGTAGCTACTGGATCTGAAACTCCAGAGGGCCGGGGGAGGGAGGGATAGGAAAATGTTTATCGTATCAGACAAATCATAAACATGCGTGTCACAGTCTGTTGTTCCGCGGCGAGTTTCCGTACACATGCATTAGTTCGTTCAGACAACAGAAGGCCAGCTCCTCTGGCAGGGCCGCGTCTCCTGCAGCTCCTTTAGCTGATGTCGCAGGTCTCACCCAGAAAACGGAGAATCCGCGACTTGCTATGTCTCAACCTGACTCTCTGACTTGTGAACGGTGATAAGGTTCACTCCCTTTTTGTTGTTGAGGAGATATAAAAAGTCATGTGGGCAAAGGGTTGGCAACAAACAGTAGAGAGGAGAAAAAAAGCAATAACCAGTTTTCGTTCCTCTTTTCATAAACGTTCCGCCTCTCATCCAGGAGACTCTGTCTGCTCTAAATGAACAGTGGCTTCTAAGCAAAGGTCCCGGCTTTACAGGCTGTACATTTGATTCTCAGGACGCAAGCTTGAGAGTTGCATAATGTGTTTTTGACCTACCTACCCATCAAGAAGAAGCCTTTAGGTCACGTAAGTCGAGGTGCAAATGGTGGAGGTGGTACCTGGGGAGGAAAAGCATGGATCCATTAAATTGTAGCTGTAGATTGCTGCCACTTATTGGTGTAACTGTTCCATCCTCCTGTGCTGCGTTCCTCAGCTATTCATAGCTCTTGGAGGATTCAGTACATGACCTAAAACTGTGGAGTACGCCTATGAAGACATGACCATTCACCTCAACTCAAAGTCTGGGCAAAGATGGCACTAATTAAGCCCCTTATCCATTCCCAAGTCTCACTCCAGCCAGTTTAAGTTTGGCTTGGTTTTGGCCAGGTTGCGTGTGTCTCCATTGGCAGTGTGTGCTGTGAATATACGCAGGAACGTGGGTGGGAATGTGGGAACCTGAGCACACAGGATCTGCGTCAATGATCGGATGATGTCATTTTGCCTGTGTACCCTTGAGTTGCCAGTTTCTCTGAAATCTCTCAGTATATTTATTTATTAAGGGTTGCCCTGTCCAGTTGATGGTGTACATGCTCTTCTACAAGAACCACCTTCACTAATACAATGGCGTAAATCTGTTGGCCAACCAACGAATGCAGTCTGTTGCCAATCAAGTTGCTTAGATTGTACTATCCCTGAGGTGATTCCACAAAAACAGGGATGAATTATGCAGAATCTGTAGACAGGACAACTTTGAGTTGTGCATTTTGCAAATTTGGGCTTTACAAAACAATGTCAAGATGGAAAAAGGAGTCCACTTTACAGTAGGCTAACATAAAACACAGTCCTCTGGTCAAATGAGACAAACATTTGAACTTTCTGATCGACATGCATGTCCTACCCACAGTCAGAGTTTATGGGAAGAAGAGTGGAACGAAATACAGTGTAGTGCTTAAAACCGAGGTGGCCCAGTCAAGAACCAGACCTAAATAAAAATGATAAAAACTTGAAATTTGATGTTCACAGGAGCCAAGGGAGTCTTAGACAGAGATGAAACTGTGGTTCTAGAGCAATGATAGAGAGGATTGTGATGCATTTTCTTTACAAACAAAATAAAGCTGAAAAAATAAGAGAAAGATGTATACTTTGCATTTAAATTCACACAATATGAGGTTTGTAACTTGACAAATATGACAACATTTGAAGTTCAAGGTTTATTACTGTCACCTGTGTCATCAAGATGGGACATTCCCAAAATTTAACTTTCACATTAATGTTTTGATTTGATCTCAGTCTAATCAATCTGCAGGTGTTTGAATTTGTTAAAAAAAAGTAAGTTTTTCATCACACAAAAACCTATTTTACATTTCACTTGTTCTTGTATTAGCCCTATATTTTACCACACTAACACCAAACTTGAATACTGAATTTTGCATATGGTGGAAATGTACCTGAAATTCACATTAAAACACTGAGGGGGAAAATAGATAAAGATTTTAATCTAATTCTTACAATATGCGAATATTTTAGCTGATATCTTTTTGAAAATGACCTAGTTTAGCAGAAAAACCTTATTATTCTGCTCTTATCCATTTCATCTGTTTTTCACAGATTAGATGAAGAAATGAGCCCAATTTCTGCTTCAGCCTACTAGTCTGAAAGAGACTGATTCTTTGCTCATTCCTTATTTATGAATATCTTAATACATAAATAATTTACGACCCAGTGTTAAGTGACAAATAATTAATTTCTGTTAACTTACAAGGACTTGCAATTTAAAATCAATTAACTTTTAAAATAGAATATTAAAAAAAAAACAATCAGTACACAAGACAAAGATAAGAAAGATATTCAGAACACATAACTATTTCATCAGAGCAGTTTTAAAAACAAGCAGAAATAATAATATAAATAAAAACATGGCTTCTCTTTTAGAAGATATAAAGAAGTGAGTTTATATTGCACCAAATTCAATTATTTCTCCTTAACATTTCTGTTTCAATGCTGTATTGAATTTGATTTATGATATATGCTCCCAATTAAACAACTTTTTTAAAATCAATCCAGTTTATTAATGTAGCACAAATTAACAACAGACACTTTGCACGTCTAACACGTCATATCCAGAAATAATCAAATAACTACAAAACCCAATCATACTGGCATTTAAATTTAGTTGCACACTTGCTAATTTACCTCTAGTTGTAATGCAGTGCAATGGCATTGAGTTCATGAGGCCAACAAGCCAAAAGCCACTGAATGAAATAAAAAACTCTGCATCAATCCCTCCTCCTAATGTAGCAATAATGATAAGTTAATGGAAATCTTCAATAGTTTGATCAGTAAATAATTGATAACCATAATTAGATATACACCTATTTAAATGTAAGCATTGCTAAAGTACTGCTGCAGTTGAAAACAATGTTATAAAATGTTTACAAAGATATTTGCCTAATACCCCCCCAAAAAACAAAATCTGATAATTTTTCGCTCCATACGCCCATTTTTTTTTAAACAAATTACATAAACTCTGATTTAATGGTAAAATAACAAACAGGAATGTTTGCCTTGCGGAGGGAAGTTGGAGCTGCTTTGTTCTCCGCTCTGCAGCTGGTTCCACGCCTTCAGCAGCATCTGCTGTGCTCTATAACCTTTCACAGCGAAGTCAAGGTGTCAGCTGGGAAAATTGTCTTTACGTTTCAGTGTGGAGCTCATCCAGCGTCCGTCTGGAGTGTGTGCGTGAAACCTTACATTTTTTTGTCTTTGAACACCACATCCCGGTCCCATTTTAGACGCCACGAGTTTCTGAGAGAAAGACGACGATGCTTGAGAAATGCTTCTAAGGATGAGACGCCAAACTCATGCAGTGTAAATTTTTGCTTTTAACACTCAGGTGATAGTTTCACGATCAAAATGTTGAAGGTTCCGTGTTTTAATTAAATTAGCTCAGTTCTTCACGTCCAGGAGTCTGTTTGACGTTAAGCGTGTAGAAATTAGATCCAGGCCTGCAAAGATCTGCCATACTGGATGCTTGTTATTCCAACCACAGCAGCAAAGCAAGTGAGTTGCTACCAAATGATTTCTGGACCCATGTGGAGGTGAGGCTCAGGTCATGAGGTCAACGCACAGCAGTCCTCCCACTACTGGAACGAAAAATAGAAAGACTCCTTTAAAGACAGCAGCACACTTGTGGAATTGAGAAGATCTAAGGGATAAAATGGAGGTGAAGAGTCACACTACACACAATAAAACCACAGTTTTCTGGATTTTCAGTGTTTGAACAGAGGATGGGCAGTTTTGACCAAACAACTAATTGGGACACAGTTTATTGGGTTGGAGAGCAGACTACAAGGAGGACTTGTCATTCTTCAAAAACAATACCGTGTCCTGAATGATATAAAATAAAGTAACAATTTCCTCTCTTTCTCAATTGTCTAAAATCAGTCAAAATAAATGAACTATACACACATTTTGAGCCATGCAGTTCATTTCTTCAGACGGCAACAGTGGCTCACGACATGGTGACTGTTTTAACAAATATGTAAAAAAAAAAAAAAAAGCATATTCTTTATAAAAATAGCACACTGCAGCTTTAAGTTAACATCTACCAGAAGACGCTAATTTAGAGTTATTTCTGTTTGATCAGGGGTCGTAATCTGTCATATTTCAAACTATCAGAACTGGAATAAATGGAAATAGAGCGTACTAAGTTTTCAAACAATAAGCTACAATTTAATTAAATTTTAGGTGTGTAATGGCTTCTTAAAAAGCATAATTCATGAAAATTTGTGAATATTATTATGAAAAAAAAATCCCAAAGCTACATGTTGTAGTGATCTTAGTATCAAAGTGGATCAAAGCCATAACCATTTCTATTTGTCCAGAACTGCGAATGGAAACGAAAATCAGCTATTTTTAACGCAGTTGATTTTACAGTGTAAAACAAGCAAACTTCAGTGACTGTCTGCTAATCACATAGACGTTGGTACTGTCACGCTTTCCTTTGCTTTCACACTGACACACGTTCATGTCTGATTAATTCACGTGACCAGTCACATGATTCCGCAGCAGCTGTGTCGCTCACAGACACACATGCCACCGTGCTGCTTCTGAAATTAACCCAACAGCATCAGATACACAAGACTTCATAAGAGTAATATAAACTGAGAAGCACTTGAACCAGAAGTAAGACACCTTTAGGATCTAAAAATAAAGTCATCTGCTTTCTCCTGCCTTATGATTACTATGACTCAGTGGTGTTTTGCAATATGACTTTCCACCCAGGGCGACACAGGCTGGTGGAGGGTTGGGGGAGCAATGAGGCAAATAGAACGAGAAAGCAGGACATTTCCAGATAATCCACCGCAACTCCACACAAAGTATGTCCCCTTGTTGTTAGCGGCAAGCAGGGGACATCGATTTCCAATTGGCACCAAATGCATGAGATAAGATAAGATAAGATAAGATAAGATAAGATAAGATAAGATAAATTACTTTATTCATCCGGTGTGTAATTCAAGTAGTTACACATGCATACATGATGGAGTGATCAAAATTTACACTATGAAACTATAATGGTAGACATTATGGCATAAAAGCAATTTAAAAAAACCCTGAAAACAATTTTTTAATATGGCGGAAATGTGTTCCCCTTTTTGATGCGGCAAATGAAACCGCGCTCCGTTTTCCATTCAGTTGTTCATGCAAAAAAGGAAAAAAAGGGAAAAAAGTATTGATTTCATACTGGTAAAAAGTAACACACACCAAAAGAAAAAAAAAAGATTAAAAGAAGGCCTTAAAAGTACGGAAGAGGATTAGGGCCACCGAAAAAAAAAAAAAATAATTCTGACTTTAAAGTCAGATCCTCTTCCGTATAAAACTACCAAGACATGAATTTGTTATTATTTCCCCCCCGAGTTGTGATGTATTGGTCTGGTATCTCTGGCCTGGGAGGAAGAGGTTGGTGGTCCCAGTGCGTCACCGTGAGGCTCTCAGGAGCGGAGAGGCTCCGCAGAAAGACTCTCAGTCACCAGTGAGGCAGGAGCAGCAGGAGCTGCTGCTGCAGCTCATCCTCTGATGCGTTTTGCAAGCTTCCTCTGGCTGCATATGTCCCGCGTACTGGAGATTTACTTACCGGCTTCGCTTAGGACCACACGAAATATTCCACGAGGAGGGAAGATATGAAGCATTTTTATGCGTAATTAGAGGGCGGGGTCCTCTTTTATATATGTTTTTTACAATTTTATTCTACCTCAGTTTTGTTAGATACTTAAAGTATTTTCCCCTCTTCTTCTTCTTCAATGTTTAATGTGTTTCCCCCCCAAAGCGCACAGACCTACAGCCTCCCTCTGTCATGGAAAACCTCACGGTGGATGACATGACTCTGGACAACGACACGTCGGTGCCGGACAACCAGACTCTGGGCGTTTGGACCGACTACTCGCTCGAATACAAGGTGGTCAGCGTGTTCCTGGTGTCCCTCATCTGCGGCGTGGGGATCGTGGGCAACGTCATGGTCATCCTGGTGGTCCTGACCACCAAGCACATGCGGACTCCCACCAACTGCTACCTGGTGAGCCTGGCGGCCGCCGACCTCATGGTCCTGACGGCCGCCGGGCTGCCCAACATCAGCGACGCCCTGTGCGGGCAGTGGGTGTTCGGCTACGCGGGCTGCCTGGGCATCACCTACTTCCAGTACCTGGGGATCAACGCGTCCTCCTGCTCCATCACCGCCTTCACCGTGGAGCGATACATCGCCATCTGCCACCCCATCAAAGCCCAGTTCCTGTGCACCTTGTCCCGGGCGAAGAAGATCATCCTGCTGGTCTGGGCGCTGACCTCGGTCTACTGCGTCATGTGGCTGTTTCTGTCCGACACCAAGAGGTTGGTGTACGACAACGCGGCGCTGCTCACCTGCGCGTACAAGGTGTCCAGGAGCCACTACCTGCCCATCTACTTCACGGATTTCGCCGTGTTCTACGTGCTGCCCCTCATGCTGGCCACGGTTCTGTACGGGCTGATCGCCAGGATCCTCTTCCTCAACCCGCTGCCGTCCGACCCGAAGGGCGGCAGCAAGAAGTGGAAGAGGGAGGCGAGTCAGGGCGGCAGGATGGTCAGCAGCTGCTCCAGCAGCACCACGGCGGCCTCCCGCAGACAGGTGGGCGCCTGTTTACTCCGTCTGGGGAATGATGTGGACGAGCCGCAGGTCAGATGGGCGAAGCTTTGTTGCCCATCTGACAGATGCGTAAAAGTTAGTTGAATTTATATCTGGTGACTCATTAAGAGTTTAAGGGGGAAAAGGCAAGACACCTATAAAGTCAGGTACACTAAAATAAATAACACATAAGTAAATATATAAATAGAGTTTAAAAAAATTACCAATAAAACAACTCCCAAAGCTAAATTTCTTTAATTTGTTGGCAAATCACAAATTAAACTAAATTCTTGTAAAAAAAAAAAAAAAAAAAAAAGTTGGATAATAATTCTCATTGGTGGAGTTTTACAGTAAATATTAATCCATCCTGATATGGACGGATTGGTACTCAAGTGTTACAAATATACCATCATCTCAATAACCGTGGCTGCTGTCAAACTTCACTGCAAACCATTTTGGATAGTTAGCCAATTAAACTGAGTATATTTTAAGGAGGTATGTTACTGTATATCCTAAATGTAATGCTCATAATGTATTGCTCATGAATTAATTGTTGAATTTTGATGCTAGCTACTTTTGTTTTGGCATACTGTTCAAAATTAGCATTTTGGTTTGACCCAAAAATGTTTCAAACATCTATGGCTCTTATTTAGCATTTTTAGAACAAAGTTGATGTGCTTTTAAAGCTTATAAACTAATGAATTAATATATCAACATGATAACTTTGAGAATCTATCATAAGACTTGTGGCTAAAAAAAGTTTCTTCGTTGAAGTTTCATCTGGTTTTGCGCTCTAATGCTAGGCTACACTTGCTGTCAAGCCAGGCAGCCAAAAGGAATTTTGGAGAGAAATAAGTATGTTTGACATTAAAATAATGGAATTTTGAATAAAATGTGTTAGTTTGTAAAGGTAATATTTCATAATGCTCACATTTTAGTAACTTTAGCAATTGTTTTTTGTTCAGACTTTTTGCTAAAACAGCAGAGAGTGGTAATGTAGTTGCTTAGTAAAAGTTAAGAGCCATTTTACGACCTGTAGTTGAGAAAGATTCAGCAGGAATAGAAGTTTGCATCTATTTAGCTTACATTAGCTTAGCGACAGCATTAATGCTAATCCGAATCTGATAGCAAGCTGAGCTCCTTGATTCTGATTAACTACACACTAATGAACACATCTTAGCTGTGGTTGTCAGGAAGAGACTTTACATACCACATTGTTAGAATGGGAAAAAATAATTATCTCAATTTCAGTAAAACATTTTTCTCTTTATTACACACCAGTTGCTTCTTTTTGACGTGGTTTGTACCCCAATATTAGCAAAATGATCCAGGCCATTTTAGCTTAGCTAATTTAGCTGGTTGTAGTTTAGCTGTTTATTTTTAACACTGTCCTTTAATACGGATTAAAGACTTCAATGAAAATAGTTTATTTTATTGTTTAGATTCAAATAGAGATGCCCATATACTGATTGTTATGAGATGATGAGATGAGATAAATAAACTTGACTTTATTTTTTTACTGGCTTTGGCTAAATTAGGGTAGGAAATAAGGCCAAACATTTAAAAATTTTAATATATGCTGGGCTAATAAAGAAAATGACTCCCTGACCTGAAACAGCAATAAAGGTATGTCCATAAATGTCAGGTCTTGCAGGGTTATACCAATGAGTTCACCCTCTGATTAACTACATTAGACACACACACATTAGGCATATCATAATATGCTAGATCTGTTTTAAGCATAGCAAGTGATATGCAATATAATTTCTTTCATACATTTAATTTTAAATGAACACTTTTCATTCTCCATATGCGATTTGTTTTTTACTTTATAGAGTTTCGTTTTATTATTATTTTTGTGTTTTCAAATGATTTTGGACAAAAAAGACGGATTCAAAAAACTCTTTATGAGCAATCCCCCAGGATGTTATATGCAACAATCAAGTCTACTATAACAGACAAAGGAAAATGTGTGAAGCATCAATAAGTTTATTCTGTCCCAAATAAATAAATAAATACAAAATAACTTAAAAAATTGCTTATCAGGACTCTGACATGAGAAGGCCATCCGTTTAGCTGTGCACAATTATTTTGAAGTTTCCACTTGAAAAAACATCAATAAATCCAGGCGGTAACACAATACCTCAGCTCTAAGCCAAAACGACTTACCCTGGGCTTTTTGGATAAGGTCACACCTGGGAGAATTTAAAACACAATAATCCCTCCCATATGAGCAAGTAACAAGGGGATTTTAAAAACGAAACACCCCAAATGTACACTTTGAGATAGGATGGACGATAGCAATCAGTTCCTGAACAGTGATGTTATTGAACCTTGATAGTCCAATTCTTCAGCACCAATGCCATTTCTATTTTAGTCACCACTTGTTTGGCCTCTTTTCCTGAGGGCTGTATGCCATATTTGCAAAGACATGTAGCTGAATGAATGTCAGCTAAAAGAAATTCTTTTTTTTTAGAACATATTATTTTACATCCTCCTGCTTTCTTCAGCTGGAAGAACTGCCACATCCTAACCACAATCCGCCAATTTTATTTTGGTCTAACTGTAATCTGTCATTTGAAAACACACATTGTTCACTTTCAGAAAGATTTTATACACTGAAGCAAAAAAATAAAATAAAAATTCAACCTAGTTACACCAAATTACAAAACTCACATTTCAACTGCAGGAACCATTGGGGTTTAAGGAGAATGCTGAAAGATTGCACTATAAAAGACAGCACTTTTTAATTTCTGCAGGAATTTTGGATGCATTTTGTGTAGCTAAAGAGAGAGTTTGCCATATAAATGTAAACTACAACAAATGCAAACGTAAACTATGTTAACTTTAACTGTAATTAATATAAATCATTTACATTATTCAGTAAAAAGAGAAGTGATTCCTTCAGCTAAGGCAACATTTCAACTTTAAACATTGTTCTGAGGCTTGACTTTTGGTTATAAACATTTGAATTCTCATTGCAAATTGTGCACTTCAATAAATAACCCTACATGTATGACCTTGTGATTAATTCTTCCATGTGAATAAACAAAGAGCTAGCTCGTGTTGGCTACTCAGCAGGTGAAAGACTACCGTTAGCTTAGGTCAGGGGTCTTCAACCTGTGGCTACTGGACGGCTCACTGTGGCTCTTAGTAACTTCATTAGTAACTTAATGAACTGAGCAATGTCTTAAAATGTTAATACAACATAGAAGGATTGCTTCACCAGTTTTTCCAAGGCATCTTCATAACACAAAAAATGACGTTTGTAGCGTAAATATTACTCTTTTCTGTCACTATCACGCAAAACTATGTTCCTTCTTGACGTAATTTTACGTAAAACTAAACGTCCCATTGAAGTAAACGTTCAATCTCAAAACAAAAATGTTATTGCTGCTATGTAGTTTAAAAGCAAATTTCTTGCATAGATGGCATAAAAACAAGCTAGTTCGTTTTAAAAAGTCATGTTGCGTTTGTGACTCTAAGCAAAGAGGTGTAAAGGTTGCAGACTGTTGCTTTAGGTGAACAAATATATTATTTTAATTTGAACTAAAGTCACACTGGACACCCCTTTAAACCTAGTTTTACCATCTGAATATGTCTTTTATTCCTTACACAGTATTAAATGTTTCAACCTGAACATATCTGCACTTCTTCTCTAATAAAACCAACTGTGCCACAGTTTGTCGGCCAGTCTTTGGTTAAAACCACCCAATGCCCGTTTCAGCATTTGTGAGGCTTTAACATTACGCCAGCCCGTTTTTTAACTTTACGTGATAAGACCGTGGTGTAAGTTCAAAGTATATCTGCTTTTTATTTATCGTATTCACTTTCTCTGCACACACTGTTAGGAGTCAAACCCAAGTCTATCATTTTATCGTTCTTAAAAAACCAAACAGAAAAAAAACACTCCTCCAGTAGTGTGTTTTTGTCACTCTCTTTAAAATGAAGCAGAAAGCTCGAAGGGCAAAGACCCACCAGGCTGTCTCAGACAGTCAGCGGCGGGAGACGTTTGTTTATCAGATGAGGTTTGACGCCTTCCTGGAATGAAGAGGGTGGGGTCCCCTGAGGGAGCTCCAGGCTTAGCTGGATAGTCAAATCAGTTAACCCCAACTCAAACAGGCTTTAGACTGACTTTTTTTTTCTTTCTTCACCATCACTTTAGCTGACAAATTCTGTTTATCAGCATTAACATGCTCGTGGTGGACACGCGCCGCGGTCCATCCCAGCCACGTAACGACGTTACTTAAAGGTCAAGAAGTAATGAGGATTTTCCTTTTACCTGTGTGTGTTTACGTGTTCAAGTAAACAATATACATTAGAGGTCAAATGATCTGCTTTTAAAACTTTCTTGATGAAAACTGGGAGGTTGATTGTTTGTGAGCCTTTTAGCAAGGGATCCATATATCAGTGTCGTTAATTTCTCCTGGATAAATACCACTGAGCAGATGCTGTAAAGATCCACTGGCTCACGAAGGAGCAAAGAGGCTGATTGAGTGGCCAATCAGCTGAGACACAAACAGAGCAGTGCTGAATAATTACAATATTTTCCTCTTATCATCACACCACATTGCACAGCCACTATAGAGTTCCTTATCAATGTTATTTTCTCAGGTGATATACATATATTATTAAAAACTGCTGGGTTAAAAATAAATAAGCCAATTTGGGTTATTTTGCCAACAAAGTGTAGGTTAAAATATAGACGGGGTTGAATTAAAAAAAACGTAGAGTTGGTTTATTGGTTCGACTCAGCCTGGACGTGGACCTGCTTCTCCAAATTTATGAATGTCACACCCGATTATACAGCCATATTGGTGCTATTTTTAGTCCAATTCAGTTCCCTCTGTGAGATGTACAGTTTCCCCTAAACCTTGATAGGGGAAATTACGCTGGTGTGTGTGCTGTCTGCTAACACGAAAAGGAAAACCAAAACGGTAGAATGAAAAGATTTCTCACCACGAGTTCAGTGCAGTTTTTTGTCTCCTTACAGTTTCTGACAGATAAATCATCTGTGTATTTCTTAAAAACGAGCACCATTGTTGGTTTTATTCTCCACACTGTCACATAAAATGGTGAAAAACATTCCCCTGGTGTGGACCAAGCGCTGTCAAAGGAACAGTTTTTGAAGTCTCCATCATAATGACATGAAGGGATTGGAGTAATTGCGTGTTGTCAAAGGCTTCGGCAAGATTCCGGATAAGAAAGAGAGTCCATTCCACTTGAAGCAAACATTCCAGGAGAACTTCAGAAGGGAAACTGAAAAAGTGACTTACTTCTCCGTCTTTTTAAAGATGGTTGGGGAGGTTTTTACTGAATGAGCGCCAGAGTTTCCAAGTATATCATACATGTGCAACACTGCTGCAATATCAGCACAACACACACGGTTGCAGCAAGTACTTATTAGTAACATTCTATATAGTCTTCCTAAACTATGCAGGTGCTTCTCTCACCTCAGCATGCTGAATTTCTGAAATTGAAAGTGGCAGCAGGCTCTACTTTTTGATCGTTTTGGACAATTATTGGACCACTTGGAACTCATAGAGCACTGAAATCCTAAAATGTGATATTTTAATGTGAAAAATAAGACAGCAATGTCTTATTTGTGTGGAATTGTGTAATTTCCACACTTGAAATTCCACAGCCTCGACTCCAATGCGCAAGTATTATTCAAACTAGAAGAAAATCAACGTGAAACCTTTATAGGCACTTTCAACTGCACATGCGTTCAAGAAATTGGCTTCACATTACATGCTTAGTCCAAAACCTAAGCATAGAGACTGATTCAACAAACACTTCTAAAAGAATGAGTCGCTCTCTGAAGCTATGTGAAATTTAAGCTTTTTTGCCATGGTGGCAGTTGTGAAATTTAACCACGACTAAAGAAATTCCACAGTCTGCTTTTGGTGAAATTAAAACAAACTGGAAGTGATTGGGAATGACAGCAACTCGGTCACAGTGAGGGAGCCCATGTAAAACCACAGAGAGGGGTCAGCAGATGCTGGAGGCACATGGTGCGTTGTGAGGTCACCAACTTTCTGCAGTGTCAAAAAAATACAAATTTACACATTTCACCTGGCAGTCAGATTAGGTCTAAAGCAGTTCAAAGAGAGCTTTGAGGAATTGGTTACTTTGGCCCAGAAGCTGCATTTAAACCTTACGTCACCAGGGCCATAGTGTAAAGCAGGACAGCACCGGAGCAGTGGAGATGTGTTCTCCGTAATGCTTTTCCTTTCTGAAAATTTTATGGAAAAATCTGGGTTTGTAAGAGCCAGGTGACTTGGATGACTTCACTGTGTCAGGTCTAGTCGTGATTGGGGGGAGGGGCTGCTTTACAGTAGTTGAACTTGGCCACTTAGTTCAAGTGACAGTATCTGTTGATGCTTGGTCATGTTAGGCTTGTTTGAACAATTTCATGGTTCCGACTCTTTTGGAACAGTTTAGAGACGGCCCCTTTCCTGCACCAGTGCATAAAGCCGGGTCCATAAGGACATGACTGAGTGAGTTCTGGTGTGAAAGAGCTTTATGCACAGGGTTCTGGCTTTAACCCAATAAAATCATCAGTGTCTGACCTCACAAATGGGCTTCTGGACCAAAATGTATTGAATTCACTTCTACACTTTGTTGAATATCTTCCCAACAGACTTGAAGTTCTTTGCAGTTACAAAGGGTCGGGGTCAGCATTGTATCAATTCCCTATGAATGAAGACTTAATGTAATTTGCAAACAACTGGCAAATGAAAACATCTATCTAAAAAAAACAGTATATCTAAACGGGCAAATCAGGAGACATAATGCAGCAAATTTGTAGCAAATTTTCAGCAAAATGTGCTTCTAAGTATTCACTGTTCAGATAATTTATTTATAAAAACTCGTCTATATCATTTATGTGCCCTTTTGCATTGGTCTTTTACATAAAACCCCCATGAAACAAATTCATTTCTGTGGTTCTGACGTGACAAAATACAAACAAGTCAAGAGTTATGCTCTTTATGCATTCTGTGTCGTTCATTTAAACGTATATCTGTGAAGCACTTTCTATTCTAACTCATAAAAAGCTGTCAGATTGATTAAACATTTGGTGGTTTTGTTTTTCCGTTTTTTTCTTTTTTGTGAAACACTCAAAAAACAGAGTATTGGTCACTGGCTATATTCTTCACCACATTATCATTCCCCAGACATGCTTGTACTGTACGTCTGACAAGACCAAACTGAGTAAAAAGCATTAGGATGACGGGCGGCATACCTTTTTACTGATAAGCAACTCCAGTGTACTTTGCTGTCAGTTACCTAAGCTGTGTGCTGCATAAAGTCAGATTATTTTTTCAAGGACAGAAAGTCCTTTCTTGACCTCTTTCATTAATCATCACAGGATTTTTTGCTGTATAATAACCAGAAACATGATACTGTCCAGATATCTTTTTTTTTAAAATCAAAACTGTTACCTTAGCTATAAATTCAGTTTCTGTGTGAGTTCATCATTATTTAAAATGTACTAATTAGTTGAACAGGAAACAATAAAAAAAACCTAGTCAGATATTGAGGATGTTAAAAAATTGAACATGAAGTTGAATCCGTTGCCTTAAAGCTAACCTTTTTAGTTTTTATTTAACATAAAGTTATGAGGAGAAAGTGGTGCTGTAGTCTAATATCCGAATGCCTGCTGACGTCACGTTCAGGTGAGTAAGAAAATCTCCTTTTGGACGTCTGGTAGTGAGAAATCTGCAGAGAAGGACTTGAAAATTAGTCAAATACATTCAAAATCTGAACTGTTGTGTGATTGTAGACCCAGTAAATTAAATAAAATCAGGTATTTTGGAGAAAAAGAACAAATAAATATTTGGTGTAAATGGAATTGCTTTTCAGATATAGCGTAATAAATGAACTATTATATGTTGGGGACATGTACTTAGCAAGTGGACATTCATTTTCCACTGGAAATTTCCACTACTTTACTCACTACCTGACATTTTATACAATGAAGTCGCTAAAAGTGGACAAGACATGACGTGATGTAACCAATTTTCCTCAGGTAATTTTACACAGATGTTGTGTTTTGAGGCATCAGAAAACACATTAGTCCCCTCACAGGTTAGAATGACCTAGTCAAAGGTTAGGCCTAAATCCCATTTAATGGTTACGTGCACTCTCCAACCATCGTGACTGAGTCTGAGCTATTTTGCAAGATTTTTATTTCTAAAACTAATTTAAAACCCACGTATGATTTTCTTTCCACTACACAATTATTACACTTAATTTAAATGTTTGGTCTACCAAGTAAAAGCCTCAGAAAATGTATTTAGTTTGCAGATTTAACGTGACAAAAACTAAAATGCCTTTGAGGTATTAAAGCTTTTGCAAACCACAAGCTAATGACTTATTTCAGATACCATTTACAGGTTGTAAAATTGGAATTACTGGTTTTATTTTCTTCCAGCTCCTCACTGCAGGGCATATTTGACAGATTTTTCCATGAATTATCCCACTGCCTGACAAAAACAGTCAAAGCAGCCAGAAGGAAACCCTGAAGGACTGTTCCAATTTGCATACGATTGTTTAAGAATGAGAACAGTGGGGTGTGTGTGAACGAATCAAGACGAGACGAAATTGCATTTTTAGGTGTCAGAGGGCATAACTGGAGGCATCAGAGATGAAGCGAAAGCAGTGCCAGAAAGTTGCCGGAGCAACCAGCAGCCTGTCATTACAGCCAACCAGGAGCATTATTGGACACAGAGAGACGGGCATTATTGACACCTGACTGGATTTGATAGGACAGGCTTAGATGACAACACATGGTTTTAAAAAGCAACTGGATGTGTGGGGCAAATAGATGTTGCAATAAATAGATATGTGAGGACAAACATATTGTGGGTCTGGGGTCTTCACCTCCAAAGTGTCCACACCAAGGAAATATCATTATAATATATACCAAGCATTAATTCCAGTATTGCAGATTATTTACATTTCTGTTTGGCAGACACTGATTATTATTGTTTTATTTTAACAGTTAATGTAGTTGATTCAGTCTCCATCAGACTGGCTGGAGAGTTATCTGTAAACAGAAATTGACAAGTCTTGCCATTGGTTTAAAAAAAGTTACAGTTTGACCAATTTGACTGGAATGCCTTCCTTCTTTTGTGACTTTAAAACTTTAAAGGGGCTTCTCTTTACACCTTTCTTTCAACAATGTTTTTTTTTTCTTCTCAGTCTTCTTAAACACCAACCTTTGTGGAGTGTATAACTATCCACGGTCTCGTCTGTGGATCTCAGCTGAGTTACTGTGGGTCTACTGCGCTTTCATCTGATGAACTTTCTTCTATCAGTTTGGGTGTTGAGCCTCGTCAGTTAGTTGTACCGTACTCTTTGATTGGGAGATTGATGGATGGCTTTGAAACAATTGGTGGTTTTAGATTCTTCTTTTTAACAAAAGTTGGAAGCCATGAGTGTTTTCCCTCCACTTCACTAATAAGTACAACTTTTTGTTGGTCTATCACAAGCAAAGCTCTTAAATACTTTGAGGTTTGTGGTTTCAAAATAACAAAATTTGACGAAGTTGAAGGACTATGAATACTTTTGCTTGACATTGCACAGAATATCATTTTCTGTAGCTCCACTATGTATAAAGAGACTCCTTCCTAATGAGCAGAAATGTTGGGTAAAATGTCTTTTGCTCGCCATTTTGGATTTTTCAGGCCTCTTCCTGTCCGTTCTAACCGATGTTGACCGACTGATGTTTCACCAGGTGACGAAGATGCTCGCCGTGGTCGTCATCCTGTTCGCCCTGCTCTGGATGCCCTACCGGACCTTAGTGGTGGTCAACTCCTTCCTAGGCAAACCCTACCTGGACACCTGGTTCCTGCTCTTCTGCCGTCTCTGCATCTACCTAAACAGCGCCATCAATCCGGTCATCTACAACGCCATGTCGCAAAAGTTCCGCACCGCCTTCAAGAAGCTGTGCCACTGCGGCCCCCAGCGCATGGAGAAACCCGCGTCCTACAGCGTGGCTCTCACCTACAGCGTCATCAAGGAGACGTCCAACGGGGAAAGCCCGGACCACTTCACGACCGAAATGGACGAGCTGCACTCGCCGTGCGACCGGTGCATCCCTGCTGGAAAGATGCAGTACGTGGGGGATTCTTCGCTCTCTGGCAGAGAAGTGAATGCCTGAGTAGATATCAGATTCCAACTGAACATATTGTTGAGTTTGGTCAGGTTTAAGTTGACAGCACGCTGACATGTCCAGCTTGAGTTTTACTCTCTTGTACATATGTTGTTCGATGAAACTGAAGTCCATTTGCTGTCACGTTTTGTGGGCTTTGAATATTTTGCACACGATAAATTAAGAGAACAATTTTGCGTAATCCAAAGTAGAGGGTATATGCAGTTATGCTTAGTTATTTCGAGAAAGCTTCATATGAGATGACTACAGGGAAAAACTGGAAGATTACTGATTAGAGGAGTTAATGCACACAGCAACTCTGTTCGATGATAATCCATAAATCTATTTTCTATAGCCGCTTCATATTTGGAGGGTGTTTGTGGAGCATGATGCCTACTACACATGATAAATAGGCAACAAAGAGATATTAAGAGAAACAGACAGATACTCCCCATCATGCATGTTTTTGGGACGTGTGAGGAACTTGGAGGTAATCTACACATGCACAGGGAGAACAAGCTAATTCAACACTGAAAAGACCCTGGCTGCAATTTGTACTGAGGAACTCCTTGCTGCGAGCCACTGGGCCACTGGGCCACTGTGCAACGTTCTTCTGTAAAAAACAGTCAAGTTTTTCTTTTTTAAATAAATATTTAGAGAATCCACTGGCAAAATTTAGCAACAATATGACCAATTTGGTTGAAACTGGTCACCTCTTTACCCTATTCTGCCATTCATCTTACACTCGGATGAATGGATTGATGACTATGGTCGATATAGAGGGGATTGTATGGGACTGGGTGATATTTATGTGATGTTTAAGCCTTATTAACAATCGTACTTTTCAGTCGCACTGGTACAACAGAAATCTTATTTCCCCCGCCCAATGTGTGACATTTTCTCAGCATCAGATAAAACAGTAGGACCATTTGCAGATGCTAATACTGAGCTCACAGGGGAGGAATTACCAACTATAGAATCAGAAATGTACTGGTTCCAAAACATCATTTGCTTTAAATAATCTCTTTCAAATGGCCTTCAAATTATCATTAGGCTACAGTTATTGCTTTTTGGAACCCAGAAAAGTTGGTCTTTAGTTTCTTTGATCCCCCTGTGGAGTTACATTCAGCATTAATCACCGCGGTATGGGAGTAGTTTGCACAGAGAAGTCAGGTGGTGTGTGGCTTATTTAACAAGAAGCAAAGATTTAAACCACTACATTGTTGGGAATCTCGTCTAAGCCTCTGAACCTTTTAATACATCCCTGAAAAAGTGTTGCTCAAGGCACTTATGCATTCACTTCCCTTTTCTGGACACACAGTCTAACGTTTGACCTTAGGCAAACATCATTTACACACTCCGCACGTTTGATGCACCAAGCCGGGGGAAGCACCATTGCCACCAACTCTGCCTTGCGGATTTTTTTTTAAACTAATAAAAAAATCAATATCCAATAGATGCATCATTCCCTGAGCTAATGAGAAAGAAACGCTGGAGCTAAAAGGAGGTGTGATGGATAATGTTTTATTTAACACAGAATCAGAGACGCAGATGTTGCGTTTTAACTTCCTCATGAAAATGTAATGCAGAACCTTTTGAGACATTTTCATCAAGCTTAAAATTTTGATGTCTTGAAGCAAATTAGCTTTGGTAGAATTTTGAGATGTAATGAATACTTCAGCTGGTTGAAGGTAATTAACTTTTTTTTTTCTCCCTGTGTTAAACACAGAGGATTTACTCCATTGATGTTCCAGTTAAATGTTTTGTCCATTTAGCTGAGATTCCTTTATTTCAACAAGTTAGAACAGCATCAAATGGGGAAAAAAATACAACACCATGGAAAAGGTTTACAAACATTCATCATTGGTATAAAATTTTAATCAAATTTAAGGCTTTGGGGGATGTGTTTGACTTGTTCAAGAATGAACACATAATAAAAAAAATACAATTGGCTGCACCAATGTACATTTTTGTGGCTTCTTCAAATCCACAACAGGACAAAATTGTACCTAAACATATAAACAAATAAGTAAATTCCTTAAAGATATTCATTTCCTTTAAAATCACTAAAAACAAAACCATTGCCACACAACTTTGCACAACAGAAATGCAGACAGATTGGATCCCAGCAGCTCCACTCCATGTCAGCATCTCATCTGAACAATCCTGGCTCAAAATCCATTCAGTGCGATTTTAACAATCCAATTCAAGACAACATTCAACAGGGGAAAAGTCTTTTGTGACCATCTTTAGATGAAAAGGCTTTAGAGTTATTTAGCCAGAGAGAGAGTCTACAAAGCCAAGTATAACTCTGCAATGCCGCCAATTCATTTTCAAGGTAGACGCTCCGATGTTTGAGGAATTTAAATGTGTCGATGAAGCTCCTGTATCTGCAACATCAAAGTTTTAAACATGTCAGACAGCGAAAGCTACTGTTATCTTTTTCAGTAGAAGCAACCTGCTGACAGACCAATTACAGTGGTTCCTTGGTTGAACGATGCTTTTTTACATAATTTCTCAGCTGTCAGTGCGAGTTTGAACTGATGGAGGGAGGCGTCCAGGTTCAGGTCTGTCAGGGACAAAATAACCTGGCAAAACCCTGTTAGTCAGTCCTTTGATTGGTAAAAAACAAACTAGTATCTAATATGGTGGATAGTAAAACTAATTAAATGAAGTAGACATAAACATTCAACTGCTTGAGAATATATGATGCAGCATTACGAGACAAATTGAACAACAGCTGCTGAATATGTTTGTTTGGGTCAGATTTTTAACAGTAAGAAAATATTTTGTTTGTTTTCGCGATTTCTGCCTCAACAGAATTCAAGGTATGTATTTTCCTCAAGGTTTTAAAAACGTCCTGAAAAGTCAAAAACAGTAATAGGTACCAAATGTTTCTCTTAGTTTCCAGTTTTAAAGGTTTGTACTGTGATGACTTCATGTCAGATTCATAAATTTTTACCAATACATTTAGTTAAATCAATTTTTGTTCATTTTAGAATAAAAAAAATGCTCAAATTATAAAGGATAAAAACTGATAGTTTGCAAACGTTTGACCTGTGAAATCCAAGTTTCTGATTCAATACTCATATCTCGAAGTCACTATAATACAAACATTGTCATTATGTTTCATTTTGCAACCAATCTTCTACTGGGATTTGTCTAGAGTTGCAGAACTCGTCCCTCTTTGCGTTTCCCTCTCCTCCACCTGAAGCCATGTAATCTAAATTAATCCAAACGTACACCGGCGTGACATTTTAATTTCGCTTCCGGAGGCAGAACGTAGATGTCAAATTACGTGACCTTTAACGACTGACTCGGCAGAGAAAGAGGCGGACGCATTTAGGCACTCACTTAAACTTGCTGTGTCAATTTAGAATCACCTGAATGCTAATGATTCCTGCAGAGAGTTTCTCGATTAGTCCTCCGACGTGACAGACACACCGAGCGAAGCCTCGGCGCTGCTTTGGTTGCCATTAAGTGGACCAGCGTGATGGGGGACATGTAAAAGCAGCAAGAAGGCTTGATGAAACCCATTGTGCACCATATTTAATAAATTGACGACGTAGCTTAAAAATACATTTTGAAAATAACCTGTTAGCAGGTGTTAAACATACCTTTCATTAGTGGTAGTTGATACTGCATATTTTGGCATCGATCCAATACCAAATAAAGTATCGCTGATATTGATTGATACCAGTACCAATACTTATGAATTCATCAAACATCTGATCTTTAGGCAATTTTGTGATTTTTCTTTTGGATTTAATAAAAAATAAAATCTAGGACAGAATTTAGGTAAAGTCTCAACATAATTAAATTAAATAAATAAATAACATATGTTCAGATTGTAAACAGAAACATTACAAAAACAATATTACTTTCTAATTAAATATCACTTTCTAATTAAACAAAATACAAAATTATAATTTAAGAGTGGATAAAAGCGAAATCTTTTTTGTGGTACAGCTGAGAAACTACAGTACAAGCTTCCAAGATGGAATATGGAACTAAAGTATTGATTGTTCCGATATTATCGATATCTTTGGATCGACCCGCCCATCTCTACCTCTCACTGACCAATTGTTGTTAATGGAAATATAGGCTTGAAAGCATCAATCTGTGCGTAATTCATCTACACAGTGTGTTTCACTTAGTAACTTTAGTCATTAAAGTCCAACACATTTTCAGGAATATTCTAATTTGTTAAATATGACTGCATAGTCGTGCCTTCTTGTTGAGGAGTAATTTCTCAGTATCTCTGAACTTCTGTTTTGTGTATTGGCGAGTTAAACACCCTGATGAGCGGAACATGATTTGTTAAAATTATCATTATGTTGTGTCAGTATCTGAGACAATGTGTAAAAAGATCATTCTCCTCCACATCCTCCCTGAGCTACTATTGCCGCCTCAAGAAACTCACCGCTTCCGGTCAAAAGCAACCAATCAGAGCCAGGGGGAGGGTCTTAGCGTACGTGTACGTTCACTTGATATTGATGATGATAATGATAGAGAAACAACTTACCGTTACAGAAAAACTGTTTACCTGCATGGTAGCCATGCTAACTAGCTACCAATGGCTAGTTAGTAGCTGCATTTTTTTTGCTTTCATGGCAAAATGCATTATGGTGAGACTGTCCTCCTGGCTGTGATTGGTCGTTTCTGACAGAGCAGGGTATTTCTGCTGTTGAAACTGGGATATAAAAAACATATATATATTTTTTCATAACAGTTACAGATTGCATCTTTAAGGAGGGATTTTGGAATCTGTCTGAACTTGAAAAGCTACTTGGTAAAACCAACCCAGGGTCAAATATGGATCGCCTAACCAAGGGTTGGTGTAACTCAGCAGGGTTGCAGAATAGGCTTCACTTAGCCGAATGGGTTCAAATGAAAGAAATTTCAGCTTTTTCATCATGAGGATGAACTTTAGTGAAGTCGGACGAGGTTGTTGTATCATTGACAGAAAAATGTTTTAACCCATGTTAGTTTATAATAGTCCATGTTCTCTAACAACAACATAAACCTATGAAATAATGGTGAGGAAATCTGCAGTTTCTGCATGTGACCTGATCCAAGAGAGACCAGCTACTGAAAGGGACACACTTTAAAATGAACAGCTGTGTTTGTTTCTTCTTTTTTTGTGTCTATATTGTAAAGTTATTTGAAAACTTTGGTGCCATGCAATGTGAACTTCATGGAGTATTGTACTTTTAAATGTGCCTGAAGAGAAAAGGAAAAAAAACAACAACAACCTTGTTTTGATCATTTCTTTAAAGGTGTCTCAGTGCAGTGGATGAAAGCTAAATGCTAAGGTAGAATAGATGAGAATATTTGGAAACAAAAAGTCTGTGATTTGTAAAGTACCTCACAGGTTCATGCACATTTTGCGTTCTGTTCATTATTATTATTTTTTTTTTCCTACTTTTGACAAATAGCAACAAGCTGTGATTGGAGATATTTTTTGTGTTCTGCATGCAGGTTCCTGCAAAAAAACACACGACTTGCAACACAGGCACACACACATATACACACTATGTGGGCAAATCCAGTAACTTTTTGCACGTTTGTAGTTTTCCTCTGCTGCTTCATGGATTGTTTGAATATTTTGTATTGTTTATTTGTCAATAATAAACAGTAATTACATCTGGCCGTGGACGGTGTGTGAGTGTTACATCCTCAGAGTTTCTCGCTGCGTTTCGGCTCTCCACACCTACGTCCACTTCTGAGTCATTACCGGCAGTCGGTTCAGCCGCTGAATCATCCGAGTCTCCGCCATGAATCAGGCGCAGAGCTGCTCCAGGCGAGGACTGGCCGGCGGGGAGCATCAATCACTACGGCTGATGGCTTCACTTTGGAGTCACTCAGCATGTGGTGGCCTGACTCCAAACAAATTAATCTTCTTAAAGCTTTGGATGGGCCTCCTGAAAAGGAGCTGCACAAACACTGTTGACGAGCGCATGTCACTTATTCTGAGCCGGGTTATGTCAGCACGTCTTATCTGTTCCACACAGAGGACAGTAATTGTTTTTAAATCACTAATATGTTAAGGAAAATGCATTTTGAATATGGGATTTCAGGTTTTGTTCACTTTTAGGTTGCTTGAGGCTCACAACATGTCAGAAAAGGGCACAAAACTCGCATTGTTCTACAGTAGTGGTGCGCAAGTGCGGTACTTGTGAACCTATTATGCATATGTTTTCTTCATATTCAAAAAACAACCATGGTAACCAGGATTAGTTAGTGATAAAATGATGTATGCAACAGTACCGAATGCTTCCAGATGTGAAGCCTGAGCACGTTTTATCTAGGGCATCATATACGCCACTGAAAACCAAAGCACTTTAAAAAAATCATGTCGATGGTTTTCAGGAATAAAAGTGGAAAATTCTGGTAAATAAACCATTTCAAAAACCTTCCAATTGTTGAGTCATAGGCATAGGCACTGTGCCATTACTTAGCAACCCCACCTGAGCTCAGCCCATCACCCAGCATCCCGAGCGGAACTACAGCACTTTTGGTCAGCTGGTTTTAAGCGCTATACAATGGCTGCTGGAAAAGACAAGTGTTTTGTCTTTGACCCACCATCCAGAAACCGCCTGCTGCAGTCTTGCTGGTTGATGAGGAGGTTCTGTTTCTGCTTTTCAAAGATGCACTGTTGTATAGATGCACAGCTGTTAGCATCCGTTTTCAAGTGCGTGTGTAAATGTTGAGTTTGGGACCTTGGGACCACCGGGACCAAACTCCCGGTCCCAAGCTCATTCTGAAAGGAGCTAAGCAGACCAACATCTCAATATCTAGGAGTGATTTTGACCATAATATGTTAAATGGACATGTTTTGTATTGCCAATAGACCTGTCCTAAACTGTTCAAGGGAGCATAATAAAATGCAGCAGCATGCTAAATAAATAATATATGCTACTATATGTAATGCTCCTTCTTTAATCCAATTTGAGGACAGCTGTTTTACAAGATTTTTCAAAGTGCCTGTTGGTTCCATCAGGGTCAGTTTAACCTCTTATTATTTTTAGTAGCTGAGATTTCACTACATATACTGCTAAAAGTATCATATTCATAGAAGTTACATAGTTTCAAATATCCGCTGACAAAAATCGCTTTTATGAAAATTAGTTTTGAAGCAAGAGATTTATTTAGAGCCTCTTATGCATGACCTTTCCAGCTAATGATTAATCACTAACTATGACCTGTAGAGGGAAGACTGAGTCGATAAGGAAACGCCTCAGCAGGTGCTGCCAACAGGCAGGTTTCTGCAAATGTAACAGGTTACGGAGGATTTGATTTCATATTTTTCGTTGTCGCTCTGACTGGAGCTCACCGAACGGCGGACGAAACAAGATACAGTCTCCGTGTGTTTCTTGCTGTTGTCAAGCTGCATATCCTTCCCCTTACGTTATCGAAATGCCCAGAAATTCTGAGAAGTGGATTGACACTGATAAAGATTTGCTGCCTCGGGAGAACCACACCGATCCTGCGAAGGTTTTCACTCTGCTGGAAATGAGATGCTGAGCTGGACTGACATGGCTGAAAAAGCTGCAACTTCAGAGCCAAAGCCAGAACAGTATGCAGCTGCTTCAAACAAGAAAAAAATCCATAATCTATAATTACAGAGGTTTATATTTTATACTGGAAACATGTTACATGAGTTATTAGAAGGCTTGTCCCTCAACATCAACACTTCAGCATGGATAGCAGGATATCCATCAACACAACAGCAGCTGTGAAAGATGTAAATACTCCTGGAAAATAGTTTTAATAAACCGTAGGAGGAGGCAAAGCTTAGCAAAGAAAAAAATAAAGCTATCTGCACTTCAACATAAATCCTTTGTGCAGAAAAGTCATTTATCTTTGACTTCAAACAGACTAGCACCAGCAAAGATTATTACTTTAGTGTGAGCCACAGAGTCCCTGTGCACAAATGGAAAACACAGAGATCAAGTGAGATTTAGGAGGCTTTCAAACTTGTTCCTCACCTTCTTGTTTATCCTTATGGCCATGCTCCACTCCAGGAAAACAACCCACCTTAAAAATATCTGATGAAAGGCTCAACGTTTACTTTATGTCCCAAATGACAGCGCTTTTCAGAAACGAAAACGTTTATGAGGCAGAAATATGACACTGTCCATCACTGTGCATATCTCAAAGAAACACGGTGGCAGCACCATGGTGTGGGACACTGCTACGGAAAGGACATAAAAAAAACCTGCATAAAATTCCCCAAACATAAATACATACATTTATAAAATGAAAAATAAAATGTAATGTGTCTGAATACAAGACAAATCCCCAGAAAACTGAGCCTGGAGTTTCAGGGGATGAGGGTTTTGTTGTTTTTTTTGTTTAGTGTTTTTGGGAAAGAAGATTTTTTTTTTGGGAGGGTTGGGGGCTCAAATACAAATTTGTGAAAAGTTGAAAATATACAAATCAGGAAAAAAAAAAGACACAGGCAATTTCAAGTAAATCATTTCAAACAAAAGTACTTATACCAAGTTAACTCTAGAAATTAAAATCTTCAAATGATAATTTAGACCAAAAACCTGACAGCTTGACATCAACACTGTCCGGACTCTATTTTTATTAAGTTCTAATTTGTATTTAATATTTAATAACTTCACAACTAAAAAAATTTAAAAGCAAAAGCTGTACTTATTATTGTAGAATATTTATCGTTACAAGGCCATATTTCCACATTTTGAACTTTGATGCTGTTTTTATGTCATCGCCACCTGCTGGCAATAACACTGGATTTCATTTGAAAATGAGATTTTCATTTTTCTTTTGGTTTTCCAATGAAATCCCAAATCAGTAAAACTAAAACAAAAAAACCTCCAACATCCTAAAAATTTTAAAGTTTTACAAATAAGTTTGCAATAAAAGCCATCTGTGTTTACAAAACCAAAGCGTAGTAGGACTATTTCTGGAATCATTTTTGCCGTTTTCTTAGATTTACAGTATGGGGAGATGAAGGCATGAGGCTGATAGATCCGAGATGGACACACAGACACTTGCATAAACCTTTAAATACGGATTATTTAAAAAATACAGGCTCCCTGGTTGACTACTACAAAAACATTTTAAAAATAATCTTAATTTTGAGCTCACCGTGACAACTTTAAAGTTGTTGTGTTCCTAGTGTAGAAAGCTATTAGTCCATAAATCTTGCTGTCGCCATGCGGTGACGTTCCTTCTAGCTCTGAATCATGGCTTTTTCTTTTTGTAGCAAGATGTTGTCAGTTTTTCACTCAGAAGATGAATGTTTTATGCGAGAGCATGAGGTAAGTGTGAAGTGCTTTCTCACGCTCGATGCTTGGGAGCTGGCTGCCCCGGCTGTGGACACGTTGTGGTGTCGGCCTGTGTTTCCCTTAGGCCTCCCTCAGGTCACCCTCAGGTCTCCCTCAGGCCGGACTGTGTTGGTTCCTGGCTCTGACCTGAGAAATGGGATCTGATGTCAGTCACTCAAGAAGACTGTGCCTGGAACCAATGGATCGGCATGTTAAAGGAATCACAGGTTGCACTTTTACCGGTGTTGAGCATTAGAAAACATCACATGAGTCAATCATTTTCTAGCCCAGATGCTGGGTTTTGGCTTTTGCCACATGATTTGGGGAGTTTTGACCAAACATTGGGTCAAAACTTGAAACTCATTCTTCACAGGCCACCATTTTTGATATGACAACGACCCAATTGGATGTCACTGAACCTTTTTCATCTGATGAAATAATAAGCGGAACAATAAAACTGTAAAATGATTCTGTACAGTGTCAGTGCCAGGACATCTCTAAGAATGTGTAGGAAGGTGTATCCAGTAGAGAAACGATAAACTCTCCTTTATAAATAAACTGTTCTAAATCATAAGAGTGTGAATCTCAATTTGGTTACCATGTATTAATCTCTGGTGATCTGAAAAAAGAAATGGGTTGATATGGATATGATTTAGGAGAAGAGAAGATTTCATTTAAAAAGCTAATTGGAGAAACATAGAAAAAAAGAACAGATATTATATTGTGCTCTGGTAAAATAGCTCAAATTGTACAGAAACCATAACCAGAAAGATGTGGAAGAAAATGGAAACTGTGATTCTAATAAAAATGAAAGGTTAGGCAGAATGATAAAAAGTAGAGGCGGGAAGATCCAGAATATTGACAACAAGGAAATATCGATACTATCGTGGGAAGATTGAGACTGTAGTTTCAGATTGCCTTTTTATTTTTGTAATCTGGTTTCTCAACTATATCTAAAACAAAAAAAACATTTTGTTTTGATTTGACATATTTTTTGTAGAAAGTTAGTCCAAATTTTGTTCTCGATTTGAAACAAAAATAAGTCAAAGGAAAAAAATACGAAAACACTTGAAGGTCAGGTGTTTGATTATGTAGCAAACTTGAATAAAAAATATGGGTATCGGTATCAGTATCAGCATCGGCAATATGGGACCCGGGTTTACTTGGCATCAGATCGAAACAAACATGCAGCATCGCACACCTTTAGTAACAACTCCTTAAAAAAAAAAAAACTGTTGCACGGTGACCATAGCTGATGTCAGTTCTGTAAAAATGGAAGTTGTCTATGTAAAACCAAGCTTGTGGCAACCCCTCCCTCCCGAAAACATTGTGTTACTGCAGTTTGACAGGGAACATAAACTACCCGAAGAGAAACGGTGCAACATTTTATGGACTGATGAAAGCAATATTGTTCTTTTTTTCTTTTTAAGGCAGAGGCCACACACAGATTGTCAGACGATCATAAATACTGAATTCAAGTCACAGGTACTCTGTGAATTGCTGGAATTGAGTCACCATGTAGGGATATTTCTCATGCCATGCTGTCAAATCTGTTTTTCCTACGGGATAAATGGGCTTGACAGGGATCATGGCTCAGTTTGAATGCATTTCCGAAGTCGTTTTGTCTTGTGATGTAGAAGAAACTCCCTTAGTGGTGAGTGTCCCAACAAGACAAAAATCCCAACATCAGGAAACCAGCAGGTTGGTTTTAGACCAACAAGATTAACAGTAGTAACCATCAGCCAAATTACACAGAACTTAGTCCAAGAGAAATGTTCAAACCTGCTGTTTCTAGACCAAAAACCAAGAAATTTAGTCAATTTCTAATATATACTTGATACCTGCTCACAAGTACAAAATGCAACCATTTAGCATGAAGCTGTTTAGAAACAGCAGTTAAACATTTAAATATGTAGCTGTGATTGACAGGAGTTTAGCTTTTAGAGCAAAAGCTAAAATGCTAATTTGGAGATTTACTCAGTTCTTTTTAAATACACTGCCGCCATTTTGAAGGTTAGAAACTCATTGCAGGCTAATTCTTACAAAGTAGGACAACATTAGCTCAGTTTTGACACAAAAACTAGTGTTGTGTTTGAAAGTTCTGGAAAATTCTCAAAGCAGACCACCGGCTTTTATGAGTCACAAACAGCCTGATTCTTAATGTTGCTGCATTAGCATACGACTTCCTGTGCTCCCTTGGGGTTGCTGTATTTTTTTTCTTTAGGTGGTAATTGAAAAAGAAAGAGCAAAGCTGAAGGGTTTAAGTGACATTAACCAGATGTGCAACCAATCGCTCCTCAGACAGTTGCGTCAGGGTGAAGGAGGTCAGCTGTACACAGTCTGCCGTACAATTGCTGGCATTTCTTCTCCCAGACCAGTGAGTGCAGAAGTGTGACTTTTCATTTGCTGCTGATTAGCTCACACAGACAGACCTCATGGGACTGTAAGCTGACCCTCTCTGTGACCCCGGGTGTTTTCTTTCCCCCTATGTCTAACCATAAATAATATATTTTAACTTAGGCCAATAATTCATTGCTGTTGTTTTTAAAGAAGCAAGTACTAATTAGGAAAAAAAATCTGTATTAAAGTCACTGCACGTGTCATAAATTAGTTTCTGCAAGATCTGGTTACGATCCTCTTTACTGATGTGCGACGGATTAAGAAGTACTTTCTCTGAAGTTAAAGCTGCAACATTTAACTTTTATGAATTTTTTTTTTTTTTTTACATATTTACTGAAACTGCCGCTATGCCATGCCAGTATAATATGAGACAGATTATCTGTGGAAACATTTAGCTGCTCTGCCTTCTCCCAGTACTCCCAGTGAAACTAGAAACAACCAATTGGAACCAGGAGACGAGTCTTAGCAACCACACCCATTTGCTCTCAGCTTCTGCCCCTTCTTGCACTGTCGTGAACGCTGAGGCTAGTTAGCGTGGCTAACATTGACAGCGGATAGATGTTTTTTTTCTGAAATGATGAGTTATTTCTTCACCTTTAGCACATTTAGCAACACATTCACAAGGTTGATTGATGGCACTAAGACCCTCCTCCCAGCTCTGATTGGTTGTTTTTTGTGTTCAGTCGGCAATAGCAAAACAGGGAGGAGGTGGAGGAGATCAATTTTTTTTAAACAGATTATCCATCTCATGTCACAAGGTCACAACATGGTGACAGTTTTAACAAATATGTAAAAAAGAATTAATTAAATAAATAATAAGACGAAATGCTGCAGCTTTAAAGAGCTGCGAGACAAACCCGAGATCGACACGAGAGCGTCAAGAGAGACACAAACAACTTCGGCTGAGAAGGAGAAGATCAGAGGACTTCAGGATGATGCTCCCATCACCCCAGCCAATCGAAGCGCTCACAGAGAGAGAAAGAGCCTGGCACGACAGAGGCGATGTAATCACAGCTTGTTTCTTGGGCGTTGTAGGAATTCTCGCACAGGAGAGCAGCTTTAATGAAACATGTCAGCGGTCGATACGTCTGAACCAGGGGAGGCTGAGGACAGCGTGTGGCAGAGGGGAGAGTAGGACGCATCATGCGTGATGCTGCGTTCAATTAACCCAATAAGTACAGAGAACTTGATTGCACGTTGTTTTTGTAACGCAAGTAGACATTTTCACACAGCCACAGTCAGAAGATTACAAAACTCAGCATGGCTACAAATGACACATACTGTACATTCTGAATCTACAAAGTATTCATTTGACACAATGAGCCCAAGTAAATATAGAATATATATATTTTTTGCAGTTTAATTAACATGTAATAACTCAACACTTTGTGAACAAATGAAGTGTTCACAAAACTATTTTAAGCACTTTACTGTGGTTCTTTATTTGCTAAGAACCACAATAAAGACAGAGTTAATTTTTACGAATGTGGGGAATTTTAATCCACTCGTCTTCTCTAAACTGCTGTGTTTGAGTCAGCTTGACCCAATGCATCAATTAATGCATATCAGGGAAACAAAATATACTCATTTTGCGCTATTGCTATTGTCTTGTAGAAGCGACTGAACTGCAGGAGAAATTTCAAACGCATGTCAGGAGTGGCTGAGAATAAAAGAATCTGAAAGAAGGAGCTGGAAGGAGAACTCCCCTGGGTCCCCTGGGTCTCCTGGGTCCCCTGGGCCCCTGGGCCCCTGCGGTACCTGCAGGCCCGCTGACATGTTTCCTCTGGAAAACCAAAATGGTGAGCCCATCCCGTCTTTTCTGTTACATTTTTAGTCAACCACAACAAATATAATAAACTGATGATCAGTGCCACCTCTTACGGTGACGATATGCGCAACAGATTCTTGTAAAAGTTTCTTAAAGTTGGCCATGAAATTGGATTTTATTTGATAGACCTATACAAGGTTGTATTTATAACAGTTTGTTCTGTTGTTGAAGCGGGGGTCATAGGTCACACAAATCTTAACGAGGGTCAAAATCCTAACTGGGATGCTCTTTTGGGACCTGTGGGGTGTAAAGGTTTGAGATACAGCACTCACCGGTTTGATGTCAGAATAAAAGAACCTTTTGAAAATCAATCAGTCATGTAATGAAACTGTGGCTTATTAACAAAACCTT
This sequence comes from Micropoecilia bifurca, assembly GCA_903067075.1. Taxonomy (NCBI): domain Eukaryota; kingdom Metazoa; phylum Chordata; class Actinopteri; order Cyprinodontiformes; family Poeciliidae; genus Micropoecilia; species Micropoecilia bifurca. The sequence continues at coordinate 69,586 of CAEGAF010077642.1, forward strand.
TTTTAATTGGTTGCAAAAATCGTTTTTTGTTTTCTATTGTTCCTGCTAATAAGGATCTAATACAGCAGATAATAAACATGTAATAAGATCAAGTAGCAGTAAATCAGGAGAACAAGCAAAGATCCTCTTTGATGTTGCATTTATAGGCCTCCGAAAAATCATCACGATGAATCCAATGAAAAATTTCGGTTGCACTGATTATCTCGAAGGCTTTGATGGTTTGTTTGAAAGAGAAACACAAACCAAAACATTACTGTTTTCTCTTTTTTTTGTCTCCAATCGCAAAAAAAAATCTATTAGATTTCAAGGAAAAGCTGCACATCTCTCTCATTTTTTTCCTTCTGCGAGTGACGATTTTCGCGAGAGAGCGCGACATTATGAGAAAAGCCTTTGTGTCTTCTTAGCGCGGAACGCTTTTTAATTAGCCCGGAACACAAAGAGCGGCCGAGGACGTTTCGCCGCGGATCAAAGCGGAAGAACCCGGCCACGCGGCGCGGCAGACCCACGCTGCTAATCCACAGCTGCTAATCCCACAGCTGCTCCCTCACATGCCGAGAAGACTTCTAGAGTTCCCTTTATGCTGGCAGCAGCGAGAATAATTCATTCAAATGCCTTTTTTCTCCTCCCAAAATCTGTCTAGCAGACACTTTATTATTTAGACATCAGGGTCGACTAAAACATTAGCATACAATCCTGTAAAACGAGGGCTATGGAAAAAAAAAACTTAAACACCCAGCAGCATAAATCAAAACGAAAAAAAAAAAATGGCAGCAGTGAATCCGTGTCACCGGCATGAAAACAACACCGTCTCTCTTCTACGTGGAAGGCCGGAGCGTTTTCTGAGCCGCCGCTCCAGATTCTGGTCCTCACGTGTGAAAAGTGTCACATGGATGAGTATTGATCTTCGGGGCCATTTTAGCTCCCGTCTGCCAGAGGAGCTCTGACGTGCTGCGGTCAGTCTGAGCAGAAAGCGGCTGCGTCAGTGTCACTGCTTGTGCGTGAGACTGACGTGTTGATAGAGTCGGAGGTTTGCAAAGATTTTAGGTCAAATGAGGCTAAAGTCGGTAAATAGAAATGTTTATTGGGGAGAATTTATCCGTTCTCCATGCTACGTTCTTGATGTGCGAGGTTGAAGAAGAGTCAGTGAGTTGAATTCATGAATTCCATTTATTAAGACTGAAATACAGCTGGTCCGTTTCTCATGCTACCTTTAGGAGCTAGCAGGACAAAATGGCGTCTATTTAAGCTAGTCCCTAAAGAGGGCGTTCCCTAGCATGTCACTTCCTTTAACGTTAGCTTTGAGGGAGTTTCCTACTAACATCCTTGTAACTTTAGCTTTGCAACTAGCTAAAAGAGATAAAAGGAAAACAACAGAATTATTTATTCTCAACAACATGACTCGTATCTGATAATATTTTTGTAGTAATTTTACTGGAACATTCACAGTAAAAAAAAACAAGCAAAAAAGTATTTAATTAACAGTGAAATACCAGCAGCTGTAGTCGCCAGAATTTTACTGCATTTGAAAAAATAAATAATTGTGTCATTCTAATTTACTCCATCTGTGAAAGATGGAGCAAATCCTGTGTTCAACTTAATATTATTTGGCTTCACCTTGTAAATGTTGTGAAATGTTTACAAGTTAGCAAATGATGTCCAGAATCAGTAGTTTTAAATTGATTGCAGATATTTAAGGTGGTATTTGTAGCTGCAGGCTTTTTGATGAGCTTCTCTCCCACACTCTGCACAGCTGAGGGGACATCAGTCATCACTGCTGCAGCGGGAAAAGTGACTCCCTCAGTGGCCATGATTTAGAATCCACAGTCGGAAAGTCCTCTCAAAAACAGCCAGGGAAAATGAAAACCCTTGGAAAATAAGTTCCAGTAAAAACAGCAATCTGGTTCTAATAGTGGAAATGTATCTCATTTGTTGAAACACTATTTAATTTAAATTTACTCAGCACTGTTCCCTCCCGGCTGAACGGCTGATGGTTTCCTCTTTGGGAACCAGGCTTTTTCTGTGGCTGATATACATTCCTGTTTCCACCGCATCTACCGGAGTTAAAAAGAAAGTAATTGGGTAGAAATTTGTCAGAAAATGGCCCTTCTATCTAGATCAAGCATTTAGTGTTACCCTGAACCTTTGGGGCAGAGCTTTGTCTACCTCAAATACTTCCTGTCCTCTGTGTACATTAACTTTTAAATGTTCATTTTGGAGACAGAAAAAATTAACTTTTAAATGTTCATTTTAAACCACCCTCCCTTATCGGGTGTTTTTCATTCTCCTGGCTGCTCCTGTTCTCTGGGTGGGCATGGCTGCTCTGCTGTGTATCCTGAATGTTTTATTCATCAGCAAAGACTTTTAAAGGGAGAAAATCATTTGGGAATTTCAAACACAGCAACGAATCAGGTCAAAAACCTCAGGGTCGTGTTTGATGTTAAGTCACACAAACCTCAATGAAAAACGCCGAACATTGTCAGAGTGCGGCTGTTTCTTGCTTCCTCAAGCGCAGAGACTTTAACTCAAGCCTTTCTAACTCATGGAAGACATTATAATCCTGTGTTTTAACGTCTTCCTAAAAGAACCGCAGCGTCATTAACGCTTCAGAATCCGGCTACGATGCAGACGGCGACCAGATAGAAACCTCACATCAACTCAATTTTAAAGGCTGGGCATTGACTACCTGTCCATTTCTAGAATTGATTGGAACATACTCTTACTGGTATTTAAAACTCTAATGGTCTTAGGCCACTTGATGTATTGGATTTGCCTCAGTTGTGCAGCCCCTCTGGGCCCCCAGGGTCTTTTAAAGCGGCTCTTCTGTTGGTCTCTAGAGTGAGAACGACATGTGGTGAGGCATCGTTCTGCTTTTGCAGCCTTCAGCTGTGATACAAGCAGCCAACACTGGGGCAAGTTTTCAACAACAAACTTAATTCTGCAGTTTTTCTTCAGTCTTAAACTTATTCCAAAGTTGTCAAAGTATCTCTGAACCAACAAAGCCAATGTAACTGGATTGTCCATGTGAAGTAACTGAGATCTAATGATTCCGGTGGACCTTCAGTGACAGCTGTGATTGATCCTTGATCTAGAATGTGTAGCTCCTGACTTAAAACATCTTCTAAGTTAGTAAGAAGAAATTAGCTCAGGTTGCCATGTCATACTGGCTACATTTTATCACAGTAACATCATATCTTTTTAAATCTCATTTTTATAATCATCCACAAGCTAATCGAGCATTGCTGCATCTTTGAGGTACATGCTATAAATATTTCCAGCAGAAGTTGAGGAAGTCAACGGCTGGTAGTCCAGAGCAAATCAGCCTGACAACCGTGGGGTCACTCTGTTTCTGTCTCTGTTGAGAATCACAAACGTCGGGTTTGGAGGAAGAAAAACATCACATTCCAGTTTAGGAGCTTATCAGTGACAGGAAACAGAAGTGATTGCATCCACTCTAACATATGACCTTGACCAAATAAGGCAAGAAATACCTAGACGGGACCACTGCTCTACTGTATTTATAATGTTAATAAAGATGTTTTTATTATTATTACCGCCTTGGGAGTTTTTAAACCATTTAAAGATGAGTGAGTCAGATTATAATACGACTGTAAAATGTGATTAACACTGGATAATAAGTTGCTTATAAAGATTTTCTTGATTTTTGTGTAAGCCTTAAAGTCGCGACATATGAACCACTTCTAATGTTATGGAGGTCTTGTTTCTTTTTTTCGAACGGACAGTTTTAATTTCCCATTTCTGTCTTCAAAATCGCAGTTTGGAATAAGTTTGCTTGAGTGTGACCTCGATTAACAGAAGTTAAGGCTTGTTGGGTTGAGGTGTTGCCTCTTGGAAAAAGTCTTGGATGTGTAAGAGCTGCCAGGTTGCTTCTGTATTGGTAAGACCAGTGACAGCATCTACATGAAAAGGATCTATGGAAATCCAAAAAACGCTACGGGTTACGAATAAAACATAATTTCCACTGTTTCAATGTCCAAAAACTCATTGTTACAGCAGAGGGAAATGACAGTCTTGTAGTTTTAGTGGGCTATTTTAATTGCGTTTATGTTGAAAACAAAAAAAGCAGATTAAAGGCTACTTATTAGAGTCCTCCTCATGAAGAGTTTCCTCTTTAGCAATAATCAATCTCTTTTGAGTCATATTTTTAAGACAATTAAACTCATAAGCACTTATGTCTTTTAAGCTACTATTTCTGTGTGGTCAGATTTAAACTTATGCCGGTCATTTTTAATTAACAAGATACCTCATCAGAGTATGTGACCACAGTGATAATTTGTCAAAATGACTTATTGGATCCAACTTTTTCTAATGCAAAAAATAAAAAATAAATAAATGTTGAAACAGTCCGGACAGTAGAATGGTGCTGAGGCATATCCAATCAATTTCTAGTAATTGTTATGCCTCTTGATACATCACTGTCTTCAGAAACAAATGAAAACTGCACTATATTTACCAATTGCTTTCCTGCAGGATTAAGCAGATATGATAATCTCACTTACAATCGACATTGATAGTTAAATTACAGGTTGAATTCCCTGAAGGACAATTTCATTCATGAATATTTTAGTAGCTAATTTTCGTGTGGAGAAACTTTACAGAGTTACAGTTTCTAGGTTGGTAACTTTGTACATTGGTCTCACTGTATCACATTGCATGTTTTGGCTACACTATTAAATGTAATTAATGGAACATGGCTGTGTTTTCACGGTTACAGCCGACTCTCAGCTCTCTTGTTTAAGCCGTGCTGCCTCTGAGTCATTCATGTGTCACAACTTGTTAAATGCAGTGTGACATTGTTGAAGTGGGGCTCTGTGGCGTGGCTGTAAGCAGTTGGAGTCTTACCTGCAGTCGGCAGCTGTCAAAGTGATCCGAGTTTGTGGAATTGGAAACAAAAGCTCTCAGCAAACCCGGAGTAACCGCCTGATATTACAGCATCACAATATTTCTCTTCAAAGTAAAGCATGTCACTTTTCCAGTTAATGTCGTTACAGGACTTAGTCTGTCAATTGAGGATTTGTAGCTGGGTGCTTTCAGCTCCATCCTCCATCCTCAACTTAACAGATTGCTATCACAATACGATGTGGAAAAGACTGGAAATGATTTAGTAAATGTTAGAAACAGAAATATAGCTTAATGAAGGTGGTCAACTTCAAATGGTTTATTCATAGGAACACAAACTCGTCAATAAAACACTTCACACCAGTGTCGACCGTAACTCGGTTTATGTTAAGATTTAGAAGATTTCAAACATTCAACTCAGTCCAGTGAAGGAGAAAAGGCAGAAGAACATTGTCATTCCACATATAGTGAGAGCATCCGGGAAACTAAGTAGCATATTTATAATGTCTCGGGCAGAGACTGGTTCACTCCGAGGGTAAAACACCCAAACACGCTTAATGGCTCGGCCAGGAATATTCAGAGCTCTAAAGAGCAGATAAAATTAACAGCAGCTAGAAAAACGGACACAAAAGAGAAAAGTCATCGATTCAAGACACGCCAGTTCATTTACTTCTCGGGGATAAGAGACACTCGAAGGCAGAACTGTGCACCTTTTGGACAGAGAAGACATGTGGTTTGTGCCAAATGAAAGAAACCACGAGAAATCAGAGGAGGTGTTTCATCTTTTATTTGTTTTTAAAGTACAACTCACATGGAATCGCTAAGGACATGTTTGGATCACTTTGCAACAACTCAAGCAATGACTCACTTTTCCTCTGTTGCTCCATTAGAGACATTACTATTCCCTTCTTTTGTCATTTTTCCGTCTAGAGCTGATAAGATCGTTACTCACAATGATATCTAGAACCGAAGCGGCCCTTTTGAACAAGTGTTGAAACACAAGACAAAAGAAGACGTTCAGTTGAAGCACTTACACCAATGAGTATCCACCAATTTACTTCAAACAGCCCCAGAACCTCATTAGGCGTAGTTCAAGTTCAGAATGCTAAACTAAACTTGGACTCTGTACTCAAATTGGTTCTGGATAATTGGATCGCATTCTGACAGCTCCAAAGTGTCCCATGTCAGTCACACAGTGAGAATTTTTAAATTTTTACTTCACATATCATTAGGAGCATTAGGAGTGCAATAAATATGAGTATGATGATTTTTTTTTTACCCCAAAGCTGTGAAAATGTATAAGTTAACTTAATTCTCTTCACTCTTCAGCATGTGTGTCTTTCAATCTGAAGGCACAGGAAGATGTGACAGTTCAGCATTCATAATTTAGTCTCCAGTGAGGCCATGCTTCTGCTGCTGCTGACTTTTTTTAATAAGTCAAAAAATTACACCGTGTGTGCAGCTCCCATATCCAGAAGCACTGAAGATTTTGTTGCTGATGCTACAAAATCAATGTACTTGAGATCCAAATGTCACAGACCTCCTTCTTAAAGTGACCCTGTCCTTAATGGGAGTCTAATGGATTCCTCATCCATTCAAATTCCTCCCTGATTTAAACTGATAAACTCTGACCACCGTCCACAGCTGCCAAGACAATAAAGGAAAACTTCGCCCTGCTGAACGACAGAAACTAAACTCCGGGTCTATTTAACAATCATGCATTCTTCTAGTTGCCATTTTTCAAACAGTAGACTTATTCAGTGGTCTAAGACACATTACTGTACATTATGCTATCTTAGATTATTGCAAATAGCAATCACCCTTTTTTTTTGTTTTGCATCTTTCTCACTTGAACAAAAAAACATTTCTTTGCACTGTTATTCCACTGTGTGACTGAGCCCGATTTAAAACCATAAACTCATATTGTTATGAGTTCAAAATCTTATTGACCCTTTACTGATCCCATGAAGCCTTCCTTTGAATGCGGCCCCTCGACTTACACTGTAACCTATTAATATGCAGTAGGTTTAAAATGTGGGTGTCTTACCACAGAAGGTAATAATCCTACTTAGCAGTACAATAAGTGGATTTTACATAAGGCTGTGCTGTTCTGGGTGCAGAAAACAACAGCTAATGATGCACTGAATGTCATGACAGCTTCTGCACTAATCATTTATGTAATAATATAACATTAAGAATCTATCCCTCTTGACATTACAGAAATAACACAGTGTTTCTTTAAAATGCATTTACATAATCTGCAGGAGCTGAAAAGTGCAGCTCAGGCTTCCCAAGATGCAAACATTTCATTAAAGTGGTAACGAAAAAAAAAAAAGTTCTAACACGTCACACATACATACTGACAGACTTGTTTAAATATCATCCGCTAAATATTTCAGATCTGTTTGTTATACATTTTTATTTCATTACAGTATTTAAAATCAATTTTTATGATACTTGTAACCAATGTGAGGGTTAGTGAGGACTTTTCTTTCACTGTCACAATTGTTTGTTTTAGCCGATGGCAAAAAAATGAAAAACATCTAGAAAACTTCCAGCACAAGTTTCTGAAATTGGACCCAGATAATGTGAATCTTGTCATCTCCCAGGGTTGCACAGTGGTGCAGTTGGTATAGAGCTGTTGCCTTGCAGCAGGAAGATTCTGGGTTTGATTCCCAGCCCTGGTCTTTCTGCATGGAGTTTGCATGTTCTCCCTGTGCATGCATGGGTTTTCTCTGGGTACTCTGGTTTCCTCCCACAGTCCAAAAACATGACTGTCAGGTTAATTGGCCTCTCCAAATTGTCCCTAGGTGTG
>CAEGAF010077676.1:0-13473 GCA_903067075.1 Micropoecilia bifurca
CTGTGTCCTCTGTCACTTTTATCAGCAGTTAAAACTGTTTAATCCATTGTTAACATTTGGTAAACTGTTTTTCCAAGTCACCTTTAAACGCAACATGAGCGCTACGACCCTGGCGCTGAGTTTACACCTGTGTGACAGTGAAGGAGACCTTCTGCTGCTGCAGTGCAGAGATACACAGGTATTAGAATCATCCAGTGTGTAGAAAATTCAGAAATTTGACTCAAGTAAGAGTAGAAATACTTCGTAATAAAATTACTCAATTAAGAGTAAAAAGTACAGGGTGGTAGAAATACTCTGAAAAGTACTCAAGTAAATGTATTTGAGTACATCTATCCATCTCTGTCCAACTATAATCCAGAATACTCCCTGCTTCAGGTTATGTATAAATCTTATTCACAAAAAAGTTTCTTAAGTGCTAGAAAATACTTATTTCGTTTAGTAAACATGTTGTTTCTCCAGACATTTATTGGTGTTTTAAGTTCTGTTGCTGCTCCAGACCATTGGTGGTTACCATAGCAACCAGTAACCGTCAGCTCCGCCCCCTTTTTCTGTTGCCGTTTTTTTAACTGTGACGTTTTCTTTACAAGTATTATATTTTAACATATATTTTAGATAAATTAAATCATATACAGTGTTTCATGAATAATTTTGCTATGCTTTGTACACGTCTAACTTATCAATCTTGTGCATTTTAAAATTATGTTTAATTTTCCAATTGCTAACTGCTCATTGGGAGCTTTTGCTCTGTGGTTTGTTTAGTTTTATTAATTGTACTGTATTTAATGTACAAGGGCAGAAGCTGGTGGACTGATGACCACCAACTTGATGTCCTGTTTTGTTCCTGGCTTAGAAATACATGGTGGTGTTATGCTGTTTTTTCTACGCTGTACTGGTTTTTTGTCTTCTTCCATTTTGATTACTCTTGTTTTGTCCACTTCTTTCTGTTTTGCCAGCTTAAATTTCCCACTTGTGGACTAATAAAGTATCACCCTGTCTTCTCTTTCCCATGTAGGTCTGTGGTGTTTGCTACAGATTTCCACCCCACTGTGGTTTCAGTAGCAGCTTGTCATGCCTTTGCTCCACGCTAACATCTGACATTGTTTACATGCGTGAATTTAAAGCCTTCAGAGCAGCGCTGATCTTAAAGACGCCAGGTTTTTTTCCCCCTCTGACCTTATGAACTAACACCAAACTTCTTCCTCTTTCTTTTTTCGTTTTTCTTTTGCGTAGGTAGAGATACCCGCCCTCATGTGGTTGGCAGAGCTGTGCCGCTGCTTCCTGTCAGAGGAGAAGGTGTTTCCTGTTCCAGGAGGTTTTATACGTGCGACTCATCAGCTGGCCTGCGCTGCAGGAGCCGTCCTCTCGTCTGCTGCAACACCAAGTCAATCCTCTCACACAAAAACATGCTGACACTCTGTTTCTCTGCTTTACTTTGGTTGAACTTGGCTTACAAGGTATCTGACTAAAATATACGCGGCTGTGTCTCCATGAGACGGGCGAAAACTTTTCACTCCAATTATGCTTATCGCTAAATGATGTGGTGTCAAGGTAATGTGTGCAAAAATGTGTGCACTTTGTTTATATTTAGGGTACAACTAACAATTACTTTAGTAACCAATTAAACCTTTTTTTATATAAAATATTAGAAATACGTTAAACAGTTTGGTTCAAAGTTTTAACTTGAATGTAATATGTTTTTTTGCATTGAAGTTTTTGTACAGTTTTGCATTAATTTCTGCTCTCATTGGGTTCGTTCAGTAAATTTTTTTAGTCTGTAATGATTAATCAATTACTATATTAGTTGATTATTTCAATTAATCATGGTTAATATGATTAATCGTTTCAGTCCTACTTATATTTAAACAAAACTAATAAAAAAAATATAAAAAAATGCCAAATTAACATATTTTCAGGTAAATATATTTAGTTTTCCCTGTTTTGCATAATCTGGAACATGTTTTGCATTTAGTTGAGGTAGATTAATAAATTATGCACTTTATAAGCAAGCATAAGGGGTAATTTTCATTATCATGAGCCACAAAACATTTTCATTTCACTTAATGCTTTGTTTGTTGTAAATCATACAGTGAAGTTATATTAATAGATATGTTTCCATATTTGATCTTTAATAAGAGTCATGGACGGTCTTCACCGTTAGAGAAGGAGTTGAGTGAGACGGGGGTAAAGTAACCCTGGCTGGTATTTAAAGGGAAATTGTCTCCCAGAAATACTCTCAGTTCTTTCACAACAGGAAGACGGCTTGTCAACTTGGATCTGCAAAACAAAACTTTGCAGTTTTTTCCCCCCAGAGACAAAATCTCACACTCATGGAAAGACTTTCATATCCTCTTTTCTTTCCTTTCTTCAAGGCCGTCTTTTCTTTATTTATCACTCAGAGTGTTTCTGGAGGACAGACGAGGAAATGTGTGTTTATATCACTGTGTTAAACACAAAGGGACGTTTTTGTCCTCTTCCATGACAGGAAACCTTTTTGCTAAAAGTAGATTAGCTTGGAAAATAGTTCTCAATTAATTCATGTCCCCTCAAAGCACTCATGAATATTAGTTTTTAAAGTAAATGTTAGTAAAAGACTGAATTTATGAAGCTGTGATGTTGGTTTGGACCCGACAAAAGGCAGGAGACAGACACAGTAATGTGAAAGTGAAGCTTAACAAACAGGATTCCAATGCCGTTTGGAAAATCTTGTGAATTTTTAGTATTTTTATGGTCTGAAAAGGTGTAGGAGAAATAATACAGAGTAAATATGGTGGGTGTGAGAGTTTATTTGATGTCAGTTTATTTGATATCAGTTATTTTTTTCGCTGTGCTCATTGTCTTCTTCTGACGTTATGTCATTTCCTTCAGTAATTCTTGATGCAGAGCCTCCACAGGCGAGGAGGGGAACAGGTTTTTCAAATGGTTTTCAATCTCCAGTCAGCCCCAAGCAAATGTAGTATTTAAAAGTACTTTGTCATAGAAATAAGTACAAAGTAACCATTACCAAAGTACACATATAAGCTTTAGCTTTAAGTATCAATACGTAATATTGATAATAAATTTGAAATGGTAAAAAGTTTGGAAATCCGAACCGAAAATGTAAATCCGAAACAAAAGCACTGAAACAAAAAACACAAAAGAAAAACATAAACACAAGAGGATATAATAAACAGGACAGGAGTCCAGTAAGGACGGGATGAAATAGAGTTCATGTAATGAGAAGGAACTAATGAACAGGTGAGTCTCATTAAGTGAAGATGATGCAGCTGAAACAACAATAATAAAAATCCATGTAAACACAGAAAATAGGAGGAAATAGAGAATTAAATAGAGAGATAAACAACAATACACAGAAATAACTCAAAATATATGGAGAAAGAAGAAACGAGTTACTTCTAAACTTCTAATCGTAAACTAAAAGAATGAGTGAAACAAAGAAAATTCAACAAAATCTAACCAAATATTTTTGGTGTAGTTTCTAGTACAAATACCTTAATACACTTGAAGTAAAACAAAACTAACTTCTAAGATATAGGTGTTAGTTTTAAGTCAATAATTCCTTAATGTTGGGAAAAAAGCACTTTGCTTATAATATGACAATTTCTCCATGTTATTCCTCATCAATATGAAGAAATAATTGACTTGCTGAAAAGTTAGTTTTGTCTCATTTCAAGTGTATTAAGATATTCGAAATAGAAACGGCACCAAAATGACTTGTTAAGATGTTGTGTTGTTGCAACAAGTTCAACAAGTTTTTGGAAACTATTTCAGCCTCGTTTCAGTTAGAAATCAGAGAACGAGACGTGCATCAAGTCCTCATGCGTTCAAGCATCTCAGTCTGAGTGTGAACATTAGACAGGAAGAAGTCATGAGGCGGCGGCAGGGGAAACGGGGGGCGGCTCCCAGCGCTGGATCGCTCCGGTTTGCACCGCTTCTTACTGGCGCAGCCAGGCTGGAGGGGGAGGAGGAGGAGGGCCGACTCGAGGGGAGGGGGGTACTTAGCGCCTCGATTGCCCTTTGCAGCTCAGAGTTTCTTGGCAGGGCCGCCTGTTGAAATGTGGGGCAGTTATCTGCTTTATCTGAAAGCAGCAGCAGCAGCTATCACCCTTCCCTCTGAGCAGACTGAAACACTCAGTCATGTGATATTCTGGTTTATGCATCACACTCTAAACACGTGAAAGAATAGTGATCGGCCAATATAAGGTGAGCATCCAATAATACAAAATAACCAAACTTAGTGACAAAACCGTTCCGACGAGTCAGTGAGTTTTAAGGAAACGTTGGTGTGCAATAACTGTACATCACTCCAGTCGTAATGTGTGTCATGTTGTTTGGTGCTTTTTTGTTTTGAAGAGTTCAAAACAAAAGAAGTTTGGTTTCTAAAACCACATTTACCGACATTTGCATTCATCATAGTTGATTTGATGACTGCGTTATGGGACCTGGTTGAAACTCAGGGTTATTATAAATGACACTTTTTGTGGAGAGTCGATGTAAATTTGAGGATCCAGCTGCAATTATCTCAGCACTTCATTAAAGCCTGACTAAATCTGATTCTGGTTGTAGTCAGCTGTAAGTATTTTTGGTCCAGTTTTTAGTCAAAATATCTTTTGGAATAAAACAAAACTAACTCACAAGTAAATCTTCAAGAAGAAAAAGTACTAAATATGCCAACATTTTCTGAGTTTTATTTTAACATACTCAAATTTCCTGATATTTCACAGAAGAAAATGACGAATAGTTCTGAAGGAAACAGATCAATAACAGGTGAAGCAATCATAGTTTATAATTACTGCACCAATCACAGATTTTGGTCCAAATTAGTCCCTAAACAGTAGTTTAAGAGTCCTGGTAGACTCGGTTCAATTTGGGACCAAAAGTGCAAAATTTGTTACATTTTCAGCTGGTTTGGTTCACGTTCACACTACACTGTGTAAGAAAGATCCAAACTCTTTGAAACAGCTGTTCCCCTCCTCGCCTGTGGGGGCGCTGCACCAAGAACCAATGAAGGAAATGATATACAAATTTCTGTGTAACTTCCTCCTTCACAAAATGTAAACAAAAATGGAGTAGCATAAGATTTTAGCGGTTGTCTGATTTCTCTTGTCTGGCAAAATCTGAAGCTACTCCATTTTTAGTTACATTCATGAAGAAGGAAGTTGTGCTCATTCTCTTCTTCTGACATTATGTCATTTCCTTCAGAAATTCTTGATGCAGAGACTCCACAGGCGAGGAGGGGAACAAGTTTTTCAAATGGTTTGAACTGTTCGACAGCGGAGAGTGAAATTGAACCACACCAGCTGAAAATGTAACAAATGTTTCAGTTTTGGTCCCAAATTTAACCAAGTCTATGTGATTATCAGGTGTGGAAGAATCAAACAAGCTTTTTGATTCATTAGGTATTAAATTCACTCTCTCTGCACGTTCTCCAAGCTTTTGTCCTGTAGAGCTTTTTAAAGACCCATATTAAGGATGGAAAAATCTATCCAAGTCCTGGCAAGCTGGAAAGAAACAAACATTTCCTTTTGGAGACACATAAAGAATAGATTGCTGGACATGGAATGGTATCTTTGTAGTAATAAATAAGATGCAGCTGGAGAGCTATGCAATGGAAAATCTAAGTGGCACCAGGTCACGTCTCTACAGGTGGGAGTGATTTTCAGCTCAGTCAGCTTGCTTAGACTGCAGAGCTTAGTTTTTGTTACATTAGTTCCTGAAGCATTCAAAACAAAAGAAGTTTGGCTTCTAAAACCACATTTACCGACATTTGCATTCATCATAATTGATTTGATGATTGCATTATGGGACCTGGTTGAAACTCAGGGTTATCCTAAATGACACTTTGGTGGAGAGTCAATGTAAATCTGAGGATCCAGCTGCAATTATCTCCACATGTCATTAAAGCCTGTTTAGATCTGATTCTGATTGTAGTCAGCTGTAAATATTTTTGGTCCAGTTTTTAGTCAAAATATCTTTCTTGGAATAAAACAAAACTAACTTACAAGTAACTTTTCAGGAAGAAAAAGTACTAAATGTAGTTGAAATAATCTGCCAGTGGAACAAGAAATGTTCCCATATTATAAGTGAAATAATCTGCAAATGGAACTAGCACTTTTTCATCAATACTAAGGAATTGTTTACTTAAAACAAGTTTCTATCACTTCCTGAAATTTCATTAAATTAGTTTTGTCTTATTTTATATGTCCCAAGATATTTGCAAACTAGACAAAAAATACTTAGCAAGATTCTGTATCAAGTACAAAAGTCAAAAGTCCTAACACTAAATTTCCGGGATGCATTTCTAAATAATATCTCAGTGGTAAATAAGTTTATTTCTGTGCTTTAAGTTGTCAAAACACAATATTCTGTTCTTTTTGCAAATCTGTTAGAGAACTTGTTCTTTACAACTTTCTGGAGATCTCTGATGTTGGAAAGAATGTACAGCTGATAATAAAATCTTTGCTGTGAATATAAACTAAATACCGAACCAACGTTGGCGCCAGTGAATTAAACAAAGATGAGTTTGCTGCTTTTCAGGCAGCTACTTTGCGCTAATAAACCCAGTGAGCCAACACTGAGCAGTCAGTATCAATCAAGAGAAATGATGAGTGTTCTGCAAGCTGTATGGATCCTGGAAAGGTCAGAGGTCAGGTGTCAGAGTTCAAACTGGGCTTCCTTTTTTGTGTCAGCATTTGACTAAAACACTGGACTCATAAACATGATGTAACTCTTAGCGCTTTAGCATTGTCTTAAAAATGCAAGTTGGCTGTTTTAATTTGGGCCCACATGCCTTAATGCCCAGGGCGGCATGGAACAGGGGGCGACACAACCACTTGATGGGGTGAAAAAGGGTTGTAGGCGCTTCAAACAAGCTCATCTTGCTATAAAGTTACTTATAAGATTGTCTTATTTCATGTGTACTAAGATATTTGCACTTTAATAGACTTTTTTTTAATTTTGTGCTTTTGCAGTGTACATTCAGATCAAGTGACAAAAAGTGCATTTTGATCAAGTATAAAACGGTAGCTAGAATCAAAGTCAGCTGATGAGTAAGAGGTTTTGCAAAAAATTCTGATCCTAAGCAACAAAATCCATTTGATTACTAATGTCCATGTTCTTGGAAGTGAATGGAAGCAGCTAAAAGTCTCACTTAATAAAACATGTACCCTTTTTTATTAGTTTAAATGAACTGTAATGCAGTGCTTCATTTGGCTCAGTCACTGGGAATAAACAGGTTTTGACTGCACCTGGATAGAATTTGAACAGCCATGTAGGAGACGGTTAGCAATGATTTAGCTTGATAACGTCCTACATTAGCAGACATGTCATTTTGACACAAGATACATATTCGCCCAGAGAAATATTATGGAGCTGTGGTATGAATTGTCTTCTATATCAAAGATTATAGTTCAAAAGTGCTTCAACAGACAGGCTGTAGAGAATCTTTGTGGAAAGAAAGAGCACTCACTCCAACCTGTTCTTTGTAGCGAATATGAATCTATATCTCCATTGATAAATCTGTTTTTACCACGCAGAATCAAACCAGTTTCCAGTTGTGAAGTCAAATATTGTAAGTGTATTTGTTTCATAAAAGTGTATTTTAAATATAGTGATCTTTGAAAAACCAATGTTTTACACTGTTAAGATTTTCTGTAAATTTTAGTTAAAACCTGATAAAACTTGCCCTGAAGCTTTAAAGGGCAGCTTGTTGACAGTAGCCGTGTCGCCCAGAATGGAAACCGAGTCAACCGGCTGCAGACCCGCTGCAGTGTTCCTGTTAGCGGCGGTGAGTGAAGTCGGAGAAGAAGAGTGTATTAATAGATGTGAGTGAAGACAGGAGCCGGTCTCAGCCTGTCCTGAAAGAATATCTGGTTGACGATCATCAGGGTTTCCAACAACCAGCAGAAACTAACGGACTGACAACAGCTTCAAATTAAGAGACAACATCAATACAACATCTGCCTACAGCAAACAGTCTGTAGGACCGTCCATCCAACAGTCTGTAGGACCATACATCCAACCAACCATCCAACAGTCTGTAGGACCATACATCCAACCAACCATCCAAAAGTCTGTAGGACTGTCCATCCAACAGTCTGTAGGACCATACATCCAACCAACCATCCAACAGTCTGTAGGACCATACATCCAACCAACCATCCGACAGTCTGTAGGACCGTCCATCCAACAGTCTGTAGGACCATACATCCAACCAACCATCCAATAGTCTCTAGGCCCGTCCATCCAACCATCGATCCATCCATCCGTCCATCTATAGGCCGTCCATCCAACCAGCCATCCATCCAACTGCCTGTAGGCCTGTCCATCCAACCAGCCATCCAGCCAAGTGCTTGTAGCCCCGTCCATTCAACCAGCCATCCAACAGTCTGTAGGCCCATCCATCCATCCATCCATCCATCCATCCATCCATCCATCCATCTATAGGCTGTCCAACCAACCAACCATCCATCCATCCATCCATCCATTCATCCATCTATAGGCCCGTCCATCCAATCATCCAATCATCCAATTGTCTATAGGTCCATCCATCCAACCATAGGTCTAACCATCCATCCAAGTGGATCTGATGGCATTTAAATCAGAGTGGATAAAAATGACCTCCACCATCAGCCATGAATCAAAGAATCTCACTTTTAAATTCCTGAATTTACATTATATCTTTGATCTTACATAAAAAATGTTTTGTAAGTAAGTAAAGTTTATTTATAAAGCGCTGTACAATAAAATCAACCTTAAAAATCCTACAAAACACAAAACCACCAGAGGAAACAACCAAATCAAGAGATAAACGTCTCTGATATATTAATCTTCAACATGTTTATTTCCTGATATACTTTAAATAAACTTTATAATTGTTTTTTCGTGTGTAACATAATGTGTTATAGCAATGTTTCACTGAAACATTGTTTTCCACTTGTTTGTTTCTTTAAAGTTTGTTAAAATCACTTAAAATGCACTAAATCACGTCATGTACGTCATGCAAAACATTTAGAAACATTTCAGGAGTTTAAGCTTCATCCTTTAAAGTAGCTAAATTTAGATCTACAACTTGTACCCAGAAATAGACCTTACAGCGGGTGCAGCAGGGGGACAAAGTGTCCCACCCCAAGTATCCAACAAATCCCAAACATGTTCTCAAAATTCAGGACGCCCAGTTTTACTCCCTCTAGACACTCTCTGAATCCTTGCATAACGATGGGAAACACCTGCCAGTCCGGCGAACATCACCACCCGCCTCTCTCCGGATTTTCTTTCACTTCTTGGGAGTCTGTACTGTCTGTTTTTTTTCCCTGTGACGCTGAGCACATGACGGAGCGCTAAAACAGAAAGTTCATGCCGTCTGAGTCAGAAGAAAGATGAGGAGAAGCAGGAGGAGGAGGAGTATGGGAGCGTATGAAAAACCCCGCTGTCAGCTGGTTCAGACCGGTTTGTTGCTCCCTTTCCTTCCCCTTCTTTTGAGATTTTTTTGTAACCTCTGGCTTACTTGCTTTATCGTATTTCCCCTCCTGTTTTTTGTTCCTCTCCTATTTCTGTTCTGTTCACTTTTACCCCATTTTTTCTTGCAAACTCCCTTGCTGTGGCTACAAAGTAAAAAAAAAGGAATATACAGCCTTTACATGACTAAATAAAGCCTAATATTCTGACATAAGATAAAATTCCTCCTGTTTAACATTCCCAAAAATAAAAACCTAACTTAAAACATCTTCAGTTCCTCTGTTAGAATAAGAAATAACTGAAAGAAAAAGACATAAACATCTTGTAGTGCTGCTACTTTTGCTTGTTCACTGATGGGAATCAAAACATCAATAAGTCACCACAATTTGTATTCAGTTTGAGTCATTATCATCAAGGTTAACTAATCAGATACTGGGGTTAATACAATGAGATTCAAAGAGTCTAAATTATTTCATATTGGTCTGAAATACCAAGTGCTATATAATTTGTAATACATAATAAATTAATAATGAATAACTTCAAAATGTAGTTATTGAACTGCAGAATTAAACTATTGACTCAATTAAATAATTAGACTATATTTGCTATATATGTAATGTGTTTGTTACAGATTTATTTAGATTCATTGCCTTTTCCTTTAATTTTGGCTCCCAATTCTTCACCAAGCTAAAATCATTTATGCACAATTCTCACAGATGAGTCTGGAGATTTAAAATATGGTGAGCTTTTTTATTTATATCTGTTTTTCTTTATTTTTCAAAGCCAGTCAGCTGTGCATTCACTGAGATGTTCTGACTTTTCTTAATAGAAAGCATCAACAATGATCTACTTAACATTTACAGATCTGCTTGTTTGCATGATATTACTTTATAATGTGTTTTCTGTATCTTATCAGTGTAAAATATCATTTCCAAAATGATATTTTCAAAAGGTTATAACTTTATTTCTGTTACATTGTGCACAAACAAGCAGCTCCAGTGACAAGTAGCAGGTTATTTTACTAAATGAGGAAAAATATTTATTCATTTAGAACATGTAAAACAAAGAAAAAATAAATAAATAAGAAGAAAACTTATTTACAAACAAAAAGAGGAAATTTGTTGTCCATTGTGAATATTTTATGCAGATTTTCCATAAGAACTTGCAGAAAAATTCCTAAAAATTTCATTTTTTTAGTGTCCCTAGTCAAAATCATTTCCTTTTTGGTTTTTTAAGAGCAGATTCTGCCATAGAACCTGTGGAACCTGTTTCATTTCTGATGCAGAGGTTTAATTTCTGCACCAGAAATTAAACCTCTGATGCAGAAAAACCTGCTGTTTTACTGCTGTCAGCTGTTGAACTGGAGGACCTCGAGCAATCTACGCGTTAACCAGACACGTGCTATTTGTCCAAACACGGAAGATAATAAATTTCCACATGAGATATGCCTATAGTGTCACACAAGGTGTTTCAGTACAATTCACGGGTTGTAGTCAGTGGGAAGAATACCCGGCTGTCTCCTTATGAAACATAAAAATGATTTATTGTCTCAACTCCACCTCACAATTTAAATGTTCCAACTGTAAGTAGGTTTGAGTAACACTTAACAACCCTCCGGATATGGCTCAGATTCCAGCTGAAAACAAACAGTCTACTCTGGCTAGGTGTTGAAAAACAATATGGCACACATTTAAGATATTAACTAAATTATATGAGCTTTCAAAATGTATCCTCACTGAGTGAAAGTTAAAATTCACCATGTAAGGAGAGACTACCTGTAGCCTGCAGTGTTATGTTTACTCGTATTCATTATTCAAGGGCCTGATGAGGGAACGGAGTACGTTTACGAGATGTTTTTACTGAGAGACATGGACCCAATATTCAGACTGGATTTTATTTGGGTGCAATTTAATTGAAAATACAGCAACTTTTTACACAACAAAACTTTTCCCCTCTCACATGACTTTTGGAAACACATTCAAGGGGTATAAAACCCTCCAACCAATAAAAGTTGAAGAACAGCAAACAAGTTTGAGTCAGACAGACAGTCAGGCTGATATCTGCAGAGGCCCTCAGGAAACGCTCCAACGCTGCTGCTTTATTCTGAGATTCATAAAACGTCAAACTTGCAGAAGAAGAAATTCCCCTTTGTGTGGCGTCAGCTGATGGGTAACTTCAGGCTGTTTGTTTTTTATGCTTACTTGAAGAAAATTAAATTGGGATATGAAACTGTGCAAACGTTTTGAGTCATCCCTCTTTGCTTCCAGGGAGCCAGACTCTTCTTCAGCCTGTTATGCTTGATACAAAAAAATAGTTCTCCAGGTTTTCAGAACATCTTTTTAAAGGGGACCTATGCAAAATTCACATCTTACACATTTTTAATTCTTCCGTTTGGGCGTCAATTTGCTTCTACAATAAACATCCAATAAGTTAATGTTTTGTGGCGTCTGGAAAACAAGCCGTTTCAAAAACCACCCTATTGTTCAAAGGCCAAGTCTGCACCGTTACCTGGCAACCCCAGCCGAGTTCAGTCCGTTACCTAGCAACCCAACTGGCATTCCGGAATGCTTGGTCCACTGGCAGATTATTTCACTTATAACAAGACGTTTTTCCAATGTTGTAAATGAAATAACCAGCCAGTGGGACAGGTATTTTTTCATCAATACAAAGGAATTATTGACTTAAAACAAGCTTCCATTTCTAACTGACAAGAAACTTGTTAGCTTTGTCTTATTTCAAATGTACTGAGATATTTCCACTAGAAAGTAGACCTAAATTACATTGCAAGATTTTGTGTTTTTGTAGTGTAGCAACAAGGTGATTCTCTGGGATAATTGATAAATAATGAGATGAAAGAAGATCCACGTTTGCTTTGCAGAGCCTTAGCTTTAAAAAAAACAACCTGTAAAACTACTGAAGTTAACCGCGTTGACGATTACAAGAAAGTGTCCGAGTCCAGTTCCTCGAAAGCAAAATTAAAGAAACAAACTGCCATCTTAAAATTGATGATGACAAACTCATAAAATGGGAAGGATAACTTTTTATCCTAGTTTCGTTCAAATCTATGCGTCATTTTTACCCATTAATCTACGTTTTTGTTTGATTCCCTGATCGCATACATCTGTTGCTTCTCTGGCTGTGAAGTAAACAGCATCAGAAAAGCAGTGCGGGTTGTTATTCTGAGAGCCCCACCCATGGCTCCGACCTGTTCCATCCAGATCTCCGCAGCGCTTTCATTTCCACCCTCGCTGCACTTCGGGTTACCGGGGCCGCTGGCAAGCTTTCAGTCAGACAGAGGGAGAACTTGAGTCAATGTGTGTCATCTAATGTGGCTGGTAGGGGTAAAGGTGTGTGTGTGTGTGTGAGGGGGGGGTTCTGCTTTTAAAACAGACTGCTGTGTCACACGGCTGCATAGCAGGGATGAGTCCCTGTTTAGACCTTCACCCTCCTCCTCCTCCTCTCTCTCTCCATGGATATTGTTAGCGGCTGCTGAGTCAAAGCTGTCTAAACCGGCTGAACTCTTCAGATGATGAAGACGAGCTGCTGGAAACGTATTAGCTATCAGCCGGTCACTGACACGCCTATGGAACTGAGAAATTACCAGAGTAAACAGGTAAGCACAGTGACCCCTGCCCTAATGGTTATGTAACTGCTGGCTGACATTTGGCAGCGAATTTCCTGGACTATTTTGTGATTTGGATCACACGTTGACAGAACGTGGCTGGAGGGCCAATAGCATCTCTATTTCAATCGTAGTATCTTTAAATAAAACATCATCAAATAAGTAAGTCACTTGAACTAGGAGGGTCCAAAGGCCATTTGTGGAACTTGGAATAATTGACTAAGTGTCAGTGAAATGGACTTAAAAGGAAGATTTATACTTTGCGAATTTTTGTGCTTCTATTTGGGTTTCTACTGCTTCTAAAAACAGAACAAACTCTTAAAAAATAAACACACACACACACACACACACACACACACACACACACACACACACACACACACACACACACACACACA